>LPNX010070744.1:85613-143486 GCA_001517045.1 Pseudotsuga menziesii | reverse complement strand
ATTGCCCCAAAAACCTTCATTCCAGCACTGTTTGGACATGCAAATGAGGATGTATTCATCCAGCCACAGGGTTTTTGTTGGCGTATGCTTACTTTGTCTTAGATGATATAGGACTTCCCAAGAATTCAATTGCCACCTAGCTGGAAGTGGGCTAGTGATTGGCATATTGATAACACAAGCTCATCTTCTTCTAAAGGTTGGGCATATGCATTTGATTTTCGGGATCTAAACTGGCCACCATCATTTAATCTTGAAGGTCCCATGACCTTTGTCAGGCGAAGGCAATGGATACGGACAAGACAACATATATCCAATGACGGAAGACACTCATTTTCTGTAGGGATATTAAGGGCAGAAGAAGTAACTCCTTTACCTGTAGAATGTTTGGGTCGTGTTGGTCCAAATTATATTTTGAAATGTAAACCATGCAATTTAAATGGTGTGGATGAATATATTTGGAGCCATGTATTGAATTATAGAGGAAGACATGACAGTGCTCCAAAGCATGTGAGTATGCCCTGTATATCTGTTTCTTTGCTCATGGAAACTGAGGAACTTGTGTACACCCCTGCACAAGAGGCTAATGCAACAACTCACAGGAATGGTTTATGGTTTTGTATGAGTGTAGAGGCTACTGAAATTGGAAAGGATGTTCATTTGGACCCCATAAGGGACTGGAAACTTGTACTTACTACTCCATTAACTTTAATTAGCTTTCTTCCAGTATCATCTGAGTTTTCTGTTCTTGAAAATCTTTCTGGGGGTGAATTATCTGTTTGCTATAGGGGGGTGGTCAAATCTGGAGAAACAATTAAGGTTTATTTTTCTGATCTTCGGAACCCTCTTTATTTTTCTCTGATTCCACAAGGTGGCTGGCAGCCAATACATGTATGTTGCTTTTAGCAGATTTTGTTCTTATTTATTTTAATGCCTCAATTTTTGTCATTTGAACTTTTTTTTATGATAATGTATTTATGAAGTCATGGCTGTTTTTGAAGGAGGCTGCTCTAATTTCACATCCAACAAAGGAGCTGGCTCAATACCTAATGTTGAAGAATTCATATTCTAGCAGGTCAGCTAGTTATTTAAAGATCATTAATATTGTTCTTTCGTGAAAAAACTGGGTGAACTAATTGTAAGCATATGACATCAAGTGTTAACTTTAATGGTCTAAGCACAATGGAGCTAAGATGTTTATGGTGGAATAAAATGAGCATGTGCATATTAACAAGGAATTTTTTGATTTAGTTTGATATATCTGATGTGGACTATTGCAGAATGGTTCAAGTTATTCTTGAACACAATAAAGATGGGAAAGTTAGAGTTGCAAAGATTCTTAGAATTTACACACCCTACTGGCTAGAATGTGTCAGATGTCCTCCATTGCAACTTAGGCTCATTGGTATGGACCATACCAGGAGATTAACATCTAGTATAAATGATGGTAATGGAAAGATTTTGGAACAAATCAATCAGGAGGAAATGCAGACTGGTTGCACTATGATTTCAACATTTGATCCTAAATCTATGGGGCTTTCAATTGCATTGAGTGATTCTGGCAATCAATGTTTTAGCCGTGCTATGGCACTTTCTCCTCTTAGTGATTTGGTAAGGTCGTGATGGTAATTCATATTTACGTACGCTTGCTTTTAAGCTTTTCTAAGTTATTGTCTAAAGAAAATCTACTGTGTTTCCTTCAGGATGGCTCGATAGATCTTAAAGCACATGATGGAAATGGCCATAGTATAAGGTTATTTGTTTCAACAAAACCATGTCCTTATCAGTATGCCCCAACAAAGGTATCTGCTCAGGTTACATAGGTTTATTTTGTACTATTTGGAATACCTGGAGGCATTAATAGTTTAATTGGTGTTCTTGGCAGGTTATTTGTGTTCGTCCCTACATGACATTCACAAATGGAACTGACCAATGTCTGTATATTAAGCTAGACAACAACGACCAACCAAAATATCTTAATGCATCATACTGGAGGGTAGCATACTGCATGGCTGATACAGAGGAACCAGAAAAGTTACAGGTAATATGCCAATGAATAATTGTAATCATGCATGCATTCAGTTCCATATGCCATAATTTTTCATTAATGCTGCTTAGGAAGTCAGTACTGTAATTACAGACGTGTGTTTTCTTTTGATGATTTAGTTAGTGATATGGAAGGTCAAACGAGGATGATTGAACATGATTACCCTGTTTCAGATTCTCCATAATCATGGAAAATGTTACTTTCACATTATTTGTAACACTAAATTCTATCTTGCCTGAGCTATACCCTTTCTTACAACGTCATATTCAAAATAATCTCTCTCTTATTGTTCCCTGTTGTAGATAAGTTAGTGTCTTGGCTGGACTTTTGTTTTTCTAAGTTATAATTTCTTGATTTGAGAAACTACACAACTCCAAAATTTCAGGTTCGATTGGAGAATACAAATTGGACTTATCCTTTTGCTATCAAAGAGGATACCATTAGTGTGGTGATGCGGCAAGAAGATGGTATGAGACCATTTTTAAGAGCTGAAATTCGAGGTTATGAGGAGGGATCAAGATTCTTGATTGTGTTTCGTCTAGGATCAAATAATGGTCCTTTTAGGTAATGCTATTCACTGTTCAGGTATATACTATGGTAGTTTTGACTCCTTACATTTAAATGTTTAGTATCTTTCCATAGGGCTTCATATGAATATTAATTTTGCAGGATAGAGAACCATACAAATATGAAGCTGATCAAACATCGCCAGTCTGGATTGGATGATGATGCATGGAAGCTCTTAAAGCCTTTATCGACTATGAATTTTGCTTGGGAGGACCCTTATGGTCAGCACCTGCTTGATGTCCTTGTGGAACATACAGGTATATCTAGCATTTTGACAGTGGAGATTGATAAAGTTGGTGATTTTTATCCCCAAGATGGATCTGTTACTACTGGTATCTGCATTCGTGTTATCAAAGTTCACGATATCAAGGTTGTAAGGTTTTTTTATGACAAAAGAAATCCTCAAAAAATATATACTGCTGAAGAAAATGCACAAGCAGCAAATGCTGTTGAGTCAGTTTTCCAAGTACAAAGCAGGACACAGTCCAGTAAAACACCTCTCGAAATCATATTGGAAGTAGGAGCTATGGGTGTGTCAATTGTGGATCAAACACCCAAAGAAATATTATATCAAATATTATATCTTTACCTGCAGCAAGTATTTATTTCTTATTCAACTGGTTATACAAGCAGGTAAGTATTTGTTTTAGCTACTACTCTCTCCTAATGGGATGGGAAATGTCTGATGTTAAAATGGAGATGGTATTATTTTTAGCGTTCTTTTACTGATGTAGTCTCTAAATCATTTTTGTTTATACTGTGAGTCTTAGTATGTCAATAGTCACTATAGTTTTTTTTGAAATACACCATATATTTGCAGAAAAATATTTACATCCGTAAAGCAAAAGTGAGAAAGGGTATACAATGGAACTTATATGGCAATCGAAACTGAAATCCTTCATTATATAGATGCCATGGATCAGTTGCTAATAGCTATGTAGCCACCCTTTTGAACAGAAAGTGATGGTAACAGCATGCTAGCATGGATGCATGCTTACTCAAGCAACTACTAGTGTGTGATGATGAACTATAGCATTGTTTGCACAGTTGATGGCCACTGTCTCTATAGGGAAAGGTATATATCCAGACAGACCTCACAGAGTTGGTTCTTCAGTCATTAGCACCATCATCACTATCCCATCGAATAGATAAATGTAACTCAATTGACTCCACTCTTCACCATATAGTGGGCACAAGAAGTGGAACCTTAGTGCCTTGCATATCCATACCACAAAGGTAGAAAATGTAGGACTGTACTCATAGACACAGCTTCACCCTTAATCTAGCTGGAATTTCTATTGCCACATGTGGTAGATACAAGTATTATTATAATATTTACAAAAACATTAGGCAAGTGTTTATCCATTCATATATAGAAACATATACATATAATTATTTAGTTACCAATTTTCTCTTGCTAGGTGTCAATGTGACCATTATGACCATTTATTGCCACAATGCATTGCAACTTAATATAATAGTGCTATTATCTCATGATGGTTTATGATGATGAAAGCATCAGAGATCTGTTTTGGAAGGGTACAATGATGGACATCCCAACTCTGGGAAGGGCAGTTGCTCTGCACAAATACTAGAGTAGGGCTCTGGTCGTGGATCCTGGAATATCATGTCGAGAAGTGAAGGTGAAAGAAGCAGAATCAAAAGGAAGAATTTTTTCAAATAAACAGATCAGGAGCACAACATTGAGAAATCTTGTTCCAAGATTTGTGCATACTTTCGATGCAAGTTATTTGCATTGTTTGTATAGCATTGCTTTCAAGTCTAAATTTACTGTTAGATGCTTGAAACAATCTCATGGAGGCAGACAGAGTTTGAATGAAACAGACACCAGTAAGATGTTATTCTACCAAACTTTACTGTAGGAAATGGCAGTAACATGTATAGAAATACAATTTATACTACCTTTATTTTCATGCACTTTATAACTCTAGTGGAAAAGTCTACAAATTATAGCCATATATATGACTATAGTGTGTCATTGTTTCAAGCTACTAGTAATTGTCCATTGCAGCAATGAAGCTAATTGATTAAAAAGGGCCGGGATTATGTCAAAAATGTTATTATATATAGAAGCCGAGTTTATTATGCTATGGTGTCAGATTTTGAGTTCATTTGTCAACTGAAGAAAGCCTGGAGAGTCAAGTTCCTTTCACAAGTTCATGTTCTTCTACAGGATTCTGGTGTCTACTTTCTGAAAGGTTACTAACTTATCTTTTATGGTAAAGTCTAAGCCATCTAACATGCCATTTCTTTGGAACAGCAGTGCTGTCAAAGATGAATTAAGTTTGTGGTTTCTCAGAACACAGAGCTTCTGGAATGGAATAAAGGCTCAATTGGAAAAAAACTAAGCTCAATAAAAGAGCTAAAACTAGCAAGGATGATGAAGACTGTGAAATGGAATTAAATTTTTTGGTGGAACAAACTGTTGATAAAAGAACTTTGAAGTCAGAGCTTTCTGCAGCAGCTATCATTTCAATAGAACAGCTCAGCCGGTAAGTAGTGCCTACTGAAATTTTGAGCCTTGGAAGATTTATAACTGCCTCTAAATTTCTTTCTGTATTGGTTGCACTTGGAAAGCATCCCATCCAGGTCAGTATAGGAGATTTCCAGTAGGCCATCGTTACAGTCAATTGGCTAGCTGACTAAATAGAAGTCTAAGTTGCTGGAATCTCATGCTTAAGGAATTCCAATTAGTAAAGGGCTATGTGACTTTTTTCTGCGCCTTCTAAATTCTGTTGAGGACATCAAATCCTTTTCAGTTGAATGTGGTTTGCTGTGCTCAGCAATGCCTAAGTTCACTTTATCCTCTCTTCTGAAGGAATCTAGTATCGACTAAAGCCCAATGTTAAAATCAAAGAGCATTTTATCCCTTTAATAGTAGTACCTTTGATAATCTTCATGGTGGACGACAGTGTTCATGTCTCATTCTGTTTCTATCAGAAATAGAAACCTTCATTATATCGCAATCAAAACTGAAATCCTTCATTATATAGATGCCATGGATCAGTTGCTAATAGCTATGTAGCCACCCTTTTGAACAGAAAGTGATGGTAACAGCATCTAGCATGGATGCATGCTTACTCAAGCAACTACTAGTGTGTGATGATGAACTATAGCATTGTTTGCACAGTTGATGGCCACTGTCTCTAAAGGGAAAGGTATATATCCAGACAGACCTGACAGAGTTGGTTCTTCAGTCGTTAGCACCATCATCACTATCCCATCGAATAGATAAATGTAACTCAATTGACTCCACTCTTCACCATATAGTGGGCACAAGAAGTGGAACCTTAGTGCATTGGATATCCATACCACAAAGGTAGAAAATGTAGGAATGTACTCATAGACACAGCTTCACCCTTAATCTAGCTGGAATTTCTATTGCCACATGTGGTAGATACAAGTATTATTATAATATTTACAAAAACATTAGGCAAGTGTTTATCCATTCATAGATAGAAACATATACATATAATTATTTAGTTACCAATTTTCTCTTGCTAGGTGTCAATGTGACCATTATGACCATTTATTGCCACAATGCATTGCAACTTAATATAATAGGGCTATTATGTCATGATGGTTTATGATGATGAAAGCATCAGAGATCTGTTTTGGAAGGGTACAATAATGGACATCCCAACTCTGGGAAGGGCAGTTGCTCTGCCCAAATACCAGAGTAGGGCTCTGGTTGTGGATCCTGGAATATCATGTCAAGAAGTGAAGGTGAAAGAAGCAGAATCAAGTGGAAGAATTTTGTCAAATAAACAGATCAGGAGCACAACATTGAGAAATCCTATTCCAAGATTTGTGCATACTTTCGATGCAAGTTATTTGCATTGTTTGTATAGCACTGCTTTCAACTCTAAATTTCCTGTTAGATTCTTGAAACAATCTCATGGAGGCAGACAGAGTTTGAATGAAACAGACACCAGTAAGATGTTCTTCTACCAAACTTTACTGTAGGAAATGGCAGTAACATGTATAGAAATACAATTTATACATCCTTTATTTTCATGCAGTTTATAACTCTAGCGGAAAAGTATACAAATTATAGCCATATAGATGACTATAGTGTGTCATTGTTGCAAGCTACTAGTAATTGTCCATTGCAGCAGTGAAGCTAATTGATTAAAAAGGGTCAGGATTATGTCAAAAATGTTATTATATATAGAATCCGAGTTTATTATGCTATGGTGTCATATTTTGAGTTCATTTGTCAACTGAAGAAAGCCTGGAGAGTCAAGTTCCTTTCACAAGTTCATGTTCTTCTACAGGATTCTAGTGTCTACTTTCTGAAAGGTTACTAACTTATTTTTTATGGTAAAGTCTAAGCCATCTAACATGCCATTTCTTTTGAACAGATGCTGTCAAAGATGAATTAAGTTTGTGTTTTCTCAGAACACAGAGCTTCTGGAATGGAATAAAGGCTCAATTGGAAAAAAACTAAGCTCAATAAAAGATCTAAAACTAGCAAGGATGATGAAGACTGTGAAATGGAATTAAATTTTTTGGTGGAACAAACTGTTGATAAAAGAACTTTGAAGTCAGAGCTTTCTGCAACAGCTATCATTTCAATAGAACAGCTCAGCCGGTAAGTAGTGCCTACTGAAATTTTGAGCCTTGGAAGATTTATGACTGCCTCTAAATTTCTTTCTGTATTGGTTGCACTTGGAAAGCATCCCATCCAGGTCAGTATAGGAGATTTCCAGTAGGCCATCATTACAGTCAATTGGCTAGCTGACTAAATAGAAGTCTAAGTTGCTGGAATCTCATGCTTAAGGAATTCCAATTAGTAAAGGGCTATGTGACTTTTTTCTGCGCCTTCTAAATTCTGTTGAGGACATCAAATCCTTTTCAGTTGAATGTGGTTTGCTGTGCTCAGCAACGCCTAGGTTCACTTTATCCTCTCTTCTGAAGGAATCTAGTATCGACTAAAGCCCAATGTTAAAATCAAAGAGCATTTTATCCCTTTAATAGTAGTACCTTTGATAATCTTCATGGTGGACGACAGTGTTCATGTCTCATTCTGTTTCTATCAGAAATAAAAACCTTCATTATATGGCAATCAAAACTGAAATCCTTCATTATATATATGCCATGGATCAATTGCTAATAGCTATGTAGCCACCCTTTTGAACAGAAAGTGATGGTAACAGCATGCTAGCATGGATGCATGCTTACTCAAGCAACTACTAGTGTGTGATGATGAACTATAGCATTGTCTTCACAGTTGATGGCCACTGTCTCTATAGGGAAAGGTATATATCCAGACAGACCTCACAGAGTTGGTTCTTCAGTCGTTAGCACCATCATCACTATCCCATCAAATAGATAAATGTAACTCAATTGACTCCACTCTTCAGCATATAGTGGGAACAAGAAGTGGAACCTTAGTGCCTTGGATATCCATACTACAAAGGTAGAAAATGTAGGACTGTACTCATAGACACAGCTTCACCCTTAATCTAGCTGGAATTTCTGTTGCCACATGTGGTAGATACAAGTATTATTATAATATTTACAAAAACATTAGGCAAGTGTTTATCCATTCATAGATAGAAACATATACATATAATTATTTAGTTACCAATTTTCTCTTGCTAGGTGTCAATGCGACCATTATGACCATTTATTGCCACGATGCATTGCAACTTAATATAATAGGGCTATTATCTCATGATGGTTTATGATGATGAAAGCATCAGAGATCTGTTTTGGAAGGGTACAATAATGGACATCCCAACTCTCAGAAGGGCAGTTGCTCTGCACAAATACCAGAGTAGGGCTCTGGTCGTGGATCCTGGAATATCATGTCAAGAAGTGAAGGTGAAAGAAGCAGAATCAAGTGGAAGAATTTTGTCAAATAAACAGATCAGGAGCACAACATTGAGAAATCCTGTTCCAAGATTTGTGCATACTTTTGATGCAAGTTATTTGCATTGTTTGTATAGAACTGCTTTCGAGTCTAAATTTCCTGTTAGATGCTTGAAACAATCTCATGGAGGCAGACACAGTTTGAATGAAACAGACACCAGTAAGATGTTCTTCTACCAAACTTTACTGTAGGAAATGGCAGTAACATGTATAGAAATACAATTTATACATCCTTTATTTTCATGCACTTTATAACTCTAGTGGAAAAGTCTACAAATTAAATCCATATAGATGACTATAGTGTGTCATTGTTGCAAGCTATTAGTAATTGTCCATTGCAGCAATGAAGCTAATTGATTAAAAAGGGTCGGGATTATGTCAAAAATGTTATTATATATAGAAGCCGAGTTTATTATGCTATGGTGTCAGATTTTGAGTTCATTTGTCAACTGAAGAAAGCCTGGAGAGTCAAGTTCCTTTCACAAGTTCATGTTCTTCTACAGGATTCTGGTGTCTACTTTCTGAAAGGTTACTTACTTATTTTTTATGGTAAAGTCTAAGCCATCTAACATGCCATTTCTTTAGAACAGATGCTGTCAAAGTTGAATTAAGGTTGTGGTTTCTCAGAACACAGAGCTTCTGGAATGGAATAAAGGCTCATTTGGAAAAAAACTAAGCTCAATGAAAGAGCTAAAACTAGCAAGGATGATGAAGACTGTGAAATGGAATTAAATTTTTTGGTGGACCAAACTGTTGATAAAAGAACTTTGAATTCAGATATTTCTGCAGCAGCTATCATTTCAATAGAACAGCTCAGCCGATAAGTAGTGCCTACTGAAATTTTGAGCGTTGGAAGATTTATAACTACCTCTAAATTTCTTTCTGTACTGGTTGCATTTGGAAAGCATCCCATCCAGGTCAGTATAGGAGATTTCCAGTAGGCCATCGTTACAGTCAATTGGCTAGCTGACTAAATAGAAGTCTAAGTTGCTGGAATCTCATGCTTAAGGAATTCCAATTAGTAAAGGGCTATGTGTCTTTTTTCTGCGCCTTCTAAATTCTGTTGAGGACATCAAATCCTTTTCAGTTGAATGTGGTTTGCTGTGCTCAGCAACGCCTAGGTTCACTTTATCCTCTCTTCTGAAGGAATCTAGTATCGACTAAAGCCCAATGTTAAAATCAAAGAGCATTTTATCCCTTTAATAGTAGTACGTTTGATAATCTTGATGGTGGACGACAGTGTTCATGTCTCATTCTGTTTCTATCAGAAATAAAAACCTTCATTATATGGCAATCAAAACTGAAATCCTTCATTATATAGATGCCATGGATCAGTTACTAATAGCTATGTGGCCACCCTTTTGAACAGAAAGTGATGGTAACAGCATGCTAGCATGGATGCATGCTTACTCAAGCAACTACTAGTGTGTGATGATGAACTATAGCATTGTTTTCACATTTGATGGCCACTGTCTCTATAGGGAAAGGTATATATCCAGACAGACCTCACAGAGTTGGTTCTTCAGTCGTTAGCACCATCATCACTATCCCATCAAATAGATAAATGTAACTCAATTGAATCCACTCTTCACCATATAGTGGGAACAAGAAGTGGAACCTTAGTGCCTTGGATATCCATACTACAAAGGTAGAAAATGTAGGACTGTACTCATAGACACAGCTTCACCCTTAATCTAGCTGGAATTTCTGTTGCCACATGTGGTAGATACAAGTATTATTATAATATTTACAAAAACATTAGGCAAGTGTTTATCCATTCATAGATAGAAACATATACATATAATTATTTAGTTACCAATTTTCTCTTGCTAGGTGTCAATGTGACCATTATGACCATTTATTGCCACAATGCATTGCAACTTAATATAACAGGGCTATTATCTCGTGATGGTTTATGATGATGAAAGCATCAGAGATCTGTTTTGGAAGGGTACAATAATGGACATCCCAACTCTGGGAAGGGCAGTTGCTCTGCACAAATACCAGAGTAGGGCTCTGGTCGTGGATCCTGGAATATCATGTCAAGAAGTGAAGGTGAAAGAAGCAGAATCAAGTGGAAGAATTTTGTCAAATAAATAGATCAGGAGCACAACATTGAGAAATCTTGTTCCAAGATTTGTGCATACTTTCGATGCAAGTTATTTGCATTGTTTGTATAGCACTGCGTTCGAGTCTAAATTTCCTGTTAGATGCTTGAAACAATCTCATGGAGGCAGACAGAGTTTGAATGAAACAGACACCAGTAAGATGTTCTTCTACCAAACTTTACTGTAGGAAATGGCAGTAACATGTATAGAAATACAATTTATACATCCTTTATTTTCATGCACTTTATAACTCTAGTGGAAAAGTCTACAAATTAAAGCCATATAGATGACTATAGTGTGTCATTGTTGCAAGCTATTAGTAATTGTCCATTGCAGCAATGAAGCTAATTGATTAAAAAGGGTCGGGATTATGTCAAAAATGTTATTATATATAGAAGCCGAGTTTATTATGCTATGGTGTCAGATTTTGAGTTCATTTGTCAACTGAAGAAAGCCTGGAGAGTCAAGTTCCTTTCACAAGTTCATGTTCTTCTACAGGATTCTGGTGTCTACTTTCTGAAAGGTTACTAACTTATTTTTTATGGTAAAGTCTAAGCCATCTAACATGCCATTTCTTTAGAACAGATGCTGTCAAAGTTGAATTAAGGTTGTGGTTTCTCAGAACACCGAGCTTCTGGAATGGAATAAAGGCTCAATTGGAAAAAAACTAAGCTCAATAAAAGAGCTAAAACTAGCAAGGATGATGAAGACTGTGAAATGGAATTAAATTTTTTGGTGGAAAAAACTGTTGATAAAATAACTTTGAAGTCAGAGATTTCTGCAGCAGCTCTCATTTCAATAGAACAGCTCAGCCGATAAGTAGTGCCTACTGAAATTTTGAACCTTGGAAGATTTATAACTGCCTCTAAATTTCTTTCGGTACTGGTTGCATTTGGAAAGCATCCCATCCAGGTCAGTTTAGGAGATTTCCAGTAGGCCATCGTTACAGTCAATTGGCTAGCTGACTAAATAGAAGTCTAAGTTGCTGGAATCTCATGCTTAAGGAATTCCAATTAGTAAAGGGCTATGTGACTTTTTTCTGCGCCTTCTAAATTCTGTTGAGGACATCAAATCCTTTTCAGTTGAATGTGGTTTGCTGTGCTCAGCAACGCCTAGGTTCACTTTATCCTCTCTTCTAAAGGAATCTAGTATCGACTAAAGCCCAATGTTAAAATCAAAGAGCATTTTATCCCCTTAATAGTAGTACCTTTGATAATCTTCATGGTGGATGACAGTGTTCATGTCTCATTCTGTTTCTATCAGAAATAAAAACCTTCATTATATGGCAATCAAAATTGAAATCCTTCATTATATAGATGCCATGGATCAGTTGCTAATAGCTATGCAGCCACCCTTTTGAACAGAAAGTGATGGTTACAGCACGCTAGCATGGATGCGTGCTTACTCAAGCAACTACTAGTGTGTGATGATGAACTATAGCATTGTTTGCACAGTTGATGGCCACTGTCTCTATAGGGAAAGGTATATATCCAGATAGACCTCACACAGTTGGTTCTTTAGTCGTTAGCACCATCATCACTATCCCATCGAATAGATAAATGTAACTCAATTGACTCCACTCTTCACCATATAGTGGGCACAAGAAGTGGAACCTTAGTGCCTTGGATATCCATACCACAAAGGTAGAAAATGTAGGACTGTACTCATAGACACAGCTTCACCCTTAATCTAGCTGGAGTTTCTATTGCCACATGTGGTAGATACAAGTATTATTATAATATTTACAAAAACATTAGGCAAGTGTTTATCCATTCATAGATAGAAACATATACATATAATTATTTAGTTACCAATTTTCTCTTTCTAGGTGTCAATGTGACCATTATGACCATTTATTGCCACAATGCATTGCAACTTAATATAACAGGGCAATTATCTCATGATGGTTTATGATGATGAAAGCATCAGAGATCTGTTTTGGAAGGGTACAATAATGGACATCCCAACTCTGGGAAGGGCAGTTGCTCTGCAGAAATACCAGAGTAGGGCTCTGGTCGTGGATCCTGGAATATCATGTCAAGAAGTGAAGGTGAAAGAAGCAGAATCAAGTGGAAGAATTTTGTCAAATAAACAGATCAGGAGCACAACATTGAGAAATCTTGTTCCAAGATTTGTGCATACTTTCGATGCAAGGTATTTGCATTGTTTGTATAGCACTGCTTTCAAGTCTAAATTTCGTGTTAGATGCTTGAAACAATCTCATGGAGGCAGACACAGTTTGAATGAAACAGACACCAGTAAGATGTTCTTCTACCAAACTTTACTGTAGGAAATGGCAGTAACATGTATAGAAATACAATTTATACATCCTTTATTTTCATGCACTTTATAACTCTAGTGGAAAAGTCTACAAATTATAGCCATATAGCTGACTATAGTGTGTCATTGTTGCAAGCTACTAGTAATTGTCCATTGCAGCAATGAAGCTAATTGATTAAAAAGGGCCGGGATTATGTCAAAAATGTTATTATATATAGAAGCCGAGTTTATTATGCTATGGTGTCAGATTTTGAGTTCATTTGTCAACTGAAGAAAGCCTGGAGAGTCAAGTTCCTTTCACAAGTTCATGTTCTTCTACAGGATTCTGGTGTCTACTTTCTGAAAGATTACTAACTTATTTTTTATGGTAAAGTCTAATCCATCTAACATGCCATTTCTTTGGAACAGATGCTGTCAAAGTTGAATTAAGTTTGTGGTTTCTCAGAACACAGAGCTTCTCGAATGGAATAGAGGCTCAATTGGAAAGAAACTAAGCTCAATAAAAGAGCTAAAACTAGCAAGGATGATGAAGAATGTGAAATGGAATTAAATTTTTTGGTGGACCAAACTGTTGATAAAAGAACTTTGAAGTCAGAGCTTTCTGCAGTAGCTATCATTTCAATAGAACAGCTCAGCCGGTAAGTAGTGCCTACTGAAATTTTGAGCCTTGGAAGATTTATAACTGCCTCTAAATTTCTTTCTGTATTGATTGCACTTGGAAAGCATCCCATCCAGGTCAGTATAGGAGATTTCCAGTAGGCCATCATTACAGTCAATTGGCTAGCTGACTAAATAGAAGTCTAAGTTGCTGGAATCTCATGCTTAAGGAATTCCAATTAGTAAAGGGCTATGTGACTTTTTTCTGCGCCTTCTAAATTCTGTTGAGGACATCAAATCCTTTTTAGTTGAATGTGGTTTGCTGTGCTCAACAATGCCTAGGTTCACTTTATCCTCTCTTTTGAAGGAATCTAGTATCGACTAAAGCCCAATGTTAAAATCAAAGAGCATTTTATCCCTTTAATAGTAGTACCTTTGATAATATTCATGGTGGACGACAGTGTTCATGTCTCATTCTGTTTCTATCAGAAATAAAAACCTTCATTATATGGCAATCAAAACTGAAATCCTTCATTATATAGATGCCATGGATCAGTCGCTAATAGCTATGTAGCCACCCTTTTGAACAGAAAGTGATGGTAACAGCATGCTAGCATGGATGCATGCTTACTCAAGCAACTACTAGTGTGTGATGATGAACTATAGCATTGTTTGCACAGCTGATGGCCACTGTCTCTATAGGGAAAGGTATATATCCAGACAGACCTCACAGAGTTGGTTCTTCAGTCGTTAGCACAATCATCACTATCCCATCGAACAGATAAATGTAACTCACTTGAATCCACTCTTCTCCATATAGTGGGCACAAGAAGTGGAACCTTAGTGCCTTGGATATCCATACCACAAAGGTAGAAAATGTAGGATTGTACTCATAGACACAGCTTCACCCTTAATCTAGCTGGAATTTCTATTGCCACATGTGGTAGATACAAGTATTATTATAATATTTACAAAAACATTAGGCAAGTGTTTATCCATTCATAGATAGAAACATATACATATAATTATTTAGTTACCAATTTTCTCTTGCTAGGTGTCAATGTGACCATTATGACCATTTATTGTCACAATGCATTGCAACTTAATATAATAGGGCTATTATCTCATGATGGTTTATGATGATGAAAGCATTAGAGATCTGTTTTGCAAGGGTACAATAATGGACATCCCAACTCTGGGAAGGGCAGTTGCTCTGCACAAATACCAGAGTAGGGCTCTGGTCGTGGATCCTGGAATATCATGTCAAGAAGTGAAGGTGAAAGAAGCAGAATCAAGTGGAAGAATTTTGTCAAATAAACAGATCAGGAGCACAACATTGACAAATCCTGTTCCAAGATTTGTGCATACTTTCGATGCAAGTTATTTGCATTGTTTGTATAGCACTGCTTTCAAGTCTAAATTTCTTGTTAGATGCTTGAAACAATCTCATGGAGGAAGACAGAGTTTGAGTGAAATAGACACCAGTAAGATGTTCTTCTACCAAACTTTACTGTAGGAAATGGCAGTAACATGTATAGAAATACAATTTATACATCCTTTATTTTCATGCAGTTTATTACTCTAGTGGAAAAGTCTACAAATTATAGCCATATAGAAGACTATAGTGTGTCATTGTTGCAAGCTACTAGTAATTGTCCATTGCAGCAATGAAGCTAATTGGTTAAAAAGGGCCGGGATTATGTCAAAATGTTATTATATATAGAAGCCGAGTTTATTATGCTATAGTGTCAGATTTTGAGTTCATTTGTCAACTGAAGAAAGACTGGAGAGTCAAGTTCCTTTCACAAGTTCATGTTCTTCTACAGGATTCTGGTGTCTACTTTCTGAAAGGTTACTAACTTATTTTTTATGGTAAAGTCTAAGCCATCTAACATGCCATTTCTTTGGAACAGATGCTGTCAAAGTTGAATTAAGTTTGTGGTTTCTCAGAACACAGAGCTTCTGGAATGGAATAAAGGCTCAATTGGAAAAAAAACTAGGCTCAATAAAAGAGCTAAAACTAGCAAGGATGATGAAGACTGTGAAATGGAATTAAATTTTTTGGTGGAACAAACTGTTGATAAAATAACTTTCAGATATTTCTGCAGTAGCTATCATTTCAATAGAACAACTTAGCCGGTAAGTAGTGCCTACTGAAATTTTGAGCCTTGGAAGATTTATAACTGCCTCTAAATTTCTTTCTGTATTGGTTGCACTTGGAAAGCATCCCATCCAGGTCAGTATAGGAGATTTCCTGTAGGCCATCGTTACAGTCAATTGGCTAGCTGACTAAATAGAAGTCTAAGTTGCTGGAATCTCATGCTTAAGGAATTCCAATTAGTAAAGGGCTATGTGACTTTTTTCTGCGCCTTCTAAATTCTGTTGAGGACATCAAATCCTTTCCAGTTGAATGTGGTTTGCTGTGCTCAGCAACGCCTAGGTTCACTTTATTCTCTCTTCTGAAGGAATCTAGTATCGACTAAAGCCCAATGTTAAAATCAAAGAGCATTTTATCCCTTTAATAGTAGTGCCTTTGATAATCTTCATGGTGGACGACAGTGTTCATGTCTCATTCTGTTTCTATTAGAAATAAAAACCTTCATTATATGGCAATCAAAAATGAAATCCTTCATTATATAGATGCCATGGATCAGTTGCTAATAGCTATGTAGCCACCCTTTTGAACATAAAGTGATGGTAACAGCGTGCTAGCATGGATGCATGCTTACTCAAGCAACTACTAGTGTGTGATGATGAAATATAGCATTGTTTGCACAGTTGATGGCCACTGTCTCTATAGGGAAAGGTATATATCCAGATAGACCTCACAGAGTTGGTTCTTTAGTCGTTAGCACCATCATCACTATCCCATCGAATAGATAAATGTAACTCACTTGACTCCACTCTTCACCATATAGTGGGCACAAGAAGTGGAACCTTAGTGCCTTGGATATCCATACCACAAAGGTAGAAAATGTAGGATTGTACTCATAGACACAGCTTAACCCTTGATCTAGCTGGAATTTCTATTGCCATATGTGGTAGATACAAGTATTATTATAATATTTACAAAAACATTAGGCAAGTGTTTATCCATTCATAGATAGAAACATATACATATAATTATTTAGTTACCAATTTTCTCTTGCTATGTGTCAATGTGACCATTATGACCATTTATTGCCACAATGCATTGCAACTTAATATAATAGGGCTATTATCTCATGATGGTTTATGATGATGAAAATATATGTAATAATTAAAACCTTAACCACCACTTGCATAACATTGGATCCAAATAAACAAGCATTAGGTCATGATCATGGCCATAACCAAGGACAGGGAGAACAGACCACAAATGTAGCAGCTTAGCTATGCATTAGGTCTTTGGGCAAAGAAACTAATACTGGTCTTGAAATTGGAAAAGAAATATATTGGATTGTAGTCCAACTCAGTCACAGTCCTTCAAGTCATTGCTGCACTCATGTGGCTTGTGGCATAGATTTGTGACAAAGATATAGGTTTCACTGTTCAGTTACGAATCATACTAGTTGTAGTTCATTTTCAACAATTCTGCAGGCTGCATCCCAAATTGTAATACGTCATTATATTTTCTTTGCAAGCCATGGTTTAAATATGTAGTGTGTTGTCAAATTCCTGTGAATAAATATGGGAGCCCTACATGCTAACAATCACCCCTCTTCTTCGGTTCTATGCCCATGCGTCAACTATTTTTTTTTTGGTTTCAACTCTGGAGTTACAGAACTTGGTAATACACACAATCGAACCCATTAATTGGGCAAAGTTTACACAACAATAGATTTCTAGGGCACGCTATGATGCCAAGTTCCATGGATTCCCTTTTAGGATTGGTTTCCTAGTGTGAATTTAGTATGATGCCACATGTGCAGTTTTTCTTGCCAAGATAACCCCAAACCAGGTGTTGATTGTGACATTGTTCCGTGTATCTCATTAGGCTCTGCATTGTGGAAACACCAATCAAAAGAATATGGAAATGGTTGAGGATGCCATGGTGGAGGAAAGCTTTTTGCTTGCCTCTTCATACAAGCACGCCTTGGGTTTCTGTGAAAATCATTTCCTCACTTAGATACTGTGCTGATTGGTATTGATTCGAACATAATTACATTATCGATGTTTTCAACATCAAGGGGCCTTATATGAAACTACAGAAAAACCTCTCCGTACAATAAGCTAAATACGACTCTGAGTTTGTGCACTAATGCTAGCGCACCGACATTTAATCAAGTAGTTGGGAATGCGGCCAATAGTTTGAGCTCAATGTATGCAGGTTTCTACCTATGTAGTCGTGCATAATTGTTTTGTGGATTCGTTGATTATCTTTTCTGTTGAAATCCATTTCTTGGTTTAGAGCTGAGTTTTACTTTTTTTAGGTACTAAATAGTTGTAGATTTATCCATTCAAGTTTAATT
This sequence comes from Pseudotsuga menziesii, assembly GCA_001517045.1. Lineage (NCBI taxonomy): Eukaryota > Viridiplantae > Streptophyta > Pinopsida > Pinales > Pinaceae > Pseudotsuga > Pseudotsuga menziesii. The sequence continues at coordinate 125,541 of LPNX010070744.1, read as the reverse complement.
TTAACTAATTCTTAAATTGAATTTGTTAGATTAGATTTTATTATTTTGCACATGATCTTGGTTGTAGATTTATCCATTCAAGTTTAATTTTAACCAATTTTTAAATTGAATTTGTTAGATTAGATTTTTATTATTTTGCACATGATCTTGGTTATTGTTGTTAGCTGTTGAACAAGATAAATAATTTTCTTCATTGTTTTTCTTTACAAGTGATATTTTTTTATTGGATTTTGCAGGAGTGAGATTAACTTATAAGTGGGCCATTGAGTATGAAGAGCCTACTATTGAATATTTTCCGTTGAGTATGAAGAGCCTGCTATTGAAGATTTGCCATTCAGTATGAAGAACCCGATGTTAAGGCTTTCAAGCTGCTAAGTGTGGTTTTGAAGTTGCTGACGTGGGATCTAAGTATGGTTTAGTGCTGAGTATGGTTTTGAAGCTGTTGACGTGGGATCTAAGTATGGTTTGGTGCTGAGTATGGTTTTGAAGCTGTTGACGTGGGATCTAAGTATGGTTTTGTAGCCAAGTGCAAGTATGATGGTTTAGCCATTGTAATATTTTGAAAAGTGATAATTTTCCTGTAAAGCTATATGGAAATTAATATGAGTATTTGAGAAAACTCATATTTATTGTAATACTTTTGACATCTCATATAATATAATTTGTGGTTTAAAACTTATATATATGGTTGTACTTTATGTTATGTATCAATGTTGTAATTATTAACTAATTAATGTGACATTGTATGGTTTACATGTGTAATAGATATTATTTACAAGTGTTATAATTAATTATAATGTGACATTGCATAATTCACAAGTATATTAGATGAGAATAAATGTATGTTTTTTTTTTAATTAAACATAATATCATATTAAAAATTTATATTGATTAATAATTGACACCATTCAAACTACTGAAATATAATGACCACACATAAAGCGACTAAAAATGACTAAATTAGTGACCAATAATTGAGAGATATGTGACCAAACAATGAGATATAAATGACAAAAAAAATGACCAAAATTCAAATATCAATGACCAAAAAACAGTTTTGGTGGCTAATTTATGGTCTTTTATTACGCGACCAAATTTGGTCATATTTTAGCTTGTCATGTGGTCATTAATTTGGTTATAAATGTGGTCATTAATTTGTTCATAAATGTGGTCATATAATTGGTCATTGATTCAAATACATGACCAAATCAATGACCAAATATATGACCAAATTAATGACCAACCGACAAGCTATAAATGATCAAAATAAAAATGACCAATTTTGGTCGTGTAATAAAATACCATAAATTAGCCACGAGCGATCGCCAAACCAAAAGTGGTCATTGATATGCGGATTTTGGTCATTTTTTTGGTCACTAATCTCTCATTTTCCACTAGTGTAGACACACTTAGTTAACCACTAATCTAGCCATAACTGACTCTCACTGAGTCCGAATTGAATTGGAGTGCAATAGATGACTGAGTCTAATTGAATGTAACTTAGAAAGATGTCACTATATGTCAATCAGTAGGTGGTAGCACATCATTAAATCCAATTAGCTCTGATGAATTTAACTAAAGTGATACTGGTCATCAAAATTGTTTGGGGGCACATTCATTCACTCCAGTTCAACAACACTAGACACACTTAGTTAACCACTAATCTAGCCATAACTGCCTCTCACTGAGTCCTAACTGAATTGGAGTGAAATATATGACTGAGTCTAACTGAATGTAACTTAGACACATGTCACTACATGTCAATCATTAGGTGGTAGCACATCATTAAATCCAATAAGCTTCGATGAATTCAACTGAAGTGAAACTTGTCATCAGAAGTGGTTGGGGGTGCATTCATTCACTCCAGTTCATCCCAATCATCCCAAAATAGAAAATTGCATGATGAAGGTGCCTTTACAACTCAGCTTAACTGATTCTTAGGTGAAACAACAATCAGTTATCTATTAGGTGCACTTATCACACTCAGTTCACCCCATAATTTCTCCTTGATTGAAGGAGGAATCCCAGTTAACCTCCCTAATTGAAGGAGGAAGCCCAGTTAGCCTCCCTAATTGAAGGAGAAGGATTAGTTTTCCTCCTTGATTGAAGGAAGGCATGGGTGTACTCATGCTGATGTCATGGTGTGCTCATTTGATGTCAACGAAGTCAATTAAACTTAGGATAATGGGGAATAAGGCCAAAATTGAAGAAATAATGGTGTATGTTGGGAAAATGACTCCAACACGACATACTAATATCACCTAAATGACTCTAATGAAATCTAGTTGGTGTGGACAACATTTGAGTGACATTAATGGAATTTGAGTGAGAATAACAACATGATATGGTGATGCAAGTTTTTATTATTATTCTTTCTACACCATCCTACTAAAGTGTTATTATAATCATCTTCATCTTCACCTTCTTATAACTCCATATCATGCAAATGATTTGCACCGTCTTGATTCTCATCTAGATCTTGATTTTGGCACCCTAACACAACATGGGAATTGAGTGACGTCTAAAATATTCATATAGGTAACTATCCCAAGGACATGATTTCATGACCTATTGCTTGCAATTCATAGTACTCAACCACTGAAGCTAACCCATTGGAATGTATCATACTATTATGCAACCAAAACATTGTCCTAATATCATTAACATATCAGGGTCATGCTACTAGAATGAAGATTCAATAACGAATAACTGCAAGAATGTTGTTGGGTTTAATTAAGTCCAAATTGAGGAATCACCCCCGAGGAAAGAAGATAAAATACCATATTAAATGCAATTGAGGTGATATACTTCCATGCATTTATAATGTTTCTCTTAATTATGTTAACGAAAATATTTCATTTTATATTCGCACTACAAAATATACTTCCTTTATTCATGTTTTAAAGTAGAGTATATTTTGGTGACTAATATTAGGATTTTCTATTGTTAGGAAATAGAGGAATCCTGGTTGGTTGTTTTAGTGCATTTAAGAGTATCGAGAGATCATTGTAACTTGTAGATCCTCATCCTCTTGCTCTTGTTCAACCTCAAATTCTCATGGGTTAGACTAGCTTGTATTTTTTATCCATGCTATATTGTATTTTTGAGCCCCATCGACATTCTTCTTAGTCATTTGTTAGACTTTGAAGTTAAGAGTGTATACATGTCATAATATGCATCATCAAGTTGTGACAAGTCGAATAATATATATCCTAACATATACTCTTTTTAAACATTGTATTAAGGGTTATATGTTTATTTCCCTAATGGAAACCAATGTCCATGATTTGCAATATGTGGGAAAAATAAGTTTTTTTAAAAGTTTTTCATGGTAAAACAAAGATCTTCATAGAAATGATTTTCCCATTTCAAAATTATACTAATTATAATTGAATAATACAATACAATTAATTGATATTTTCAAATCATTTCCCATTGATATGGGCCTAAATTTTCCAAAAACAAATAACCCATAAAATCGCAAGTAAATCATATAACCTTAGTAGATACAATTTATAGTTCTGTTAAACTCATTTTATGCTATCTGCAGGTAATTTTCATCATCTCTTTCTTAATACAAATTATTTCATCACATTATTAGAATTTTAGAGTTTTTTCTAACATTGCCATCTACAAGTAATTTTCATCCTCACCTTCTTGATATAAATTATTTCTCCGTAGTATTAACATTTAAGAATTTGTCCAACACCCTTACACTTGATTATTTGATGAATATTATCACCCCATTTGAAGAATACAATAATCAGAAACTAACCAACACAAATACAATACTATACAAGTAATTTAGTGAATCAAAGCACCACATAATTAACATAAGCATAGGTTTAGTAAAAATAAGTAACTGATGGAATCACAAAATAATCCAAATGTAAATTTAGTGGTACCTTTTTTATCCCCTTGAAACTCATATTTACGCTATCAACATAGAATTATTTAGTTTTTTCTCAAACAACAAGACCACTTAAACCCACACTAAGAATCATAATAAGTGCTCAGGATCATACCCCATACAACCAGGGAACTGTAATCGACTCTTGTGTAGGGTTGGAATTTGATGGGAATATGCCCGTCATGAGGCATTTTACCCATAAAAATACTATTAAATTTTTTAACAAATCATCTTAAAGAACAAACAAACAACTTGTTAGGACATATTTTTTATGGTTAATTATTTTTTGAAACCGCCATTAATTTTTATTAATAGGGTTGTTAACATGTGTATGCCTAGATAAATCGAATGGAGTAAGTGACATGTTATTATATATGTAATAATATTGGATATTGAAACTTTCCCATTTGATTGAACAATATGTGGGTGAGTTTTCCTTCAATGCAAATGGATTTGATGATCATGGTTATGATGGAGATGATATCAATTCCAATGATCATGATTCATGTGATAGTACTTCTGGATCTTGATTTATCATAATGGAACCTAAATGACTGTAATCATGGAACTTTTGGATATTGATTGATCACAACGAAGGGTAAATTACCTTAATGTCACCTAAATTGTTCTAAGGGAATTTATGTGTCCCTAACAACATTTGACAGACCCTAATGACACCTAATTGACCCTAACAACATGACGACAATGCATTATGATGATTATGATGGAGATTATTCATATGATTTGATAATTAAAGACTATATCATTCATTCTTGTAAGGTAGCAGGGTTCCTTGCTTAGTATTATCACAATTATATTGATGATGATGATGATGTAATTGATGATGACTACAATGATGATGATGATGATGTTTATTTATTGTATGGTGATGACAATGATGTTGATGTCAACGATGATGATGCATGTGGTAACACTTCTATATCCTAATTGATCCGAATGGAACCTAAATGTCTATAATGGTGTCTAAACAATCCTATTATCACTGAAATGACTGTAACAACATCTAAACAACCCTAACAATTGCATGTCATGAATCCTAATGGCGATGACCGATTATGAACACTAATGTCATATGAGCGATCATAATGACAATGATGACGATGGTTTTGTTGATGATGTACTTGATGATGACGATGATGATGAAAATGAGGATGTTGATGAAGATAATGTTGATGTACCATATGACATTGATGATGATGATGATGACAACAATGTCGATGTCCATGATGATGATTCTTATGATTATACTTATGGATACTGATTGATCCTAATGGAACTTAAATGTCTATAACAACATGTGAGAGACATACTAATATCTCCTAAATGACTCTAATGAATTTTAGTTGTCATTGATGACATTTGAGCGACCTTAATGGTAGTTGGGTGACTATAATATATGTTGATGAATGATGATGAACCATAGTGGCATATGAGACATGAAGTTGAATGTACTTTGACAACATCAAGTTTGTTGTATTAGATATGCAAAAAAGAGTGCATTTCCTTGTGAACTTTGTTATCATGTGTGCTACCTTCAATGATAAGAAATTCCTATTCAAACTGAAATTCCTCTTCCCTACTCCAAAATTTTATGATATTTTAGAATGATGTGTCTTGTGCATCAACTGTAATGTGCAATCTTTAATCGGTACACAAATAATTCTAAACTTGTACAAAACATGATCCTTGAATTGATATTCATGGAAGTCTTCATTCAGTACATTGCACATTGAGTTTTTTAGGACTACACAAATGTGTGTGAATATTAGGCAATGTGTGTAACCTTCTCTAAAAGCATTGAAATCAAATCATTGAAATTGTGTAAACATAGTCAATTTGGTACTTAATCACAATTTCAAATTGTTGCAAAATATGTAATGTGCTTCACGTGGCATGCATTCTCATTCTTGCTTTGCATGTGGATGAAAATCAGGAGGCTTGTTATCACTATAGATGATAGCTCTTTTCTAAGTAGATTTTAATTCTACCTCTTTACAAACTGTACGAACACAAGCAACTCATAATAGAAAATATAATAATTCAATGTTGTGCCTACAAGGACTTGAAGTGGAATGTAATGAGTTTTTTGTTGTTGCAATAATGTGTTTCCCAAGCATGCCAAGAGGAATCCAACTTGACTCTAAAGGCTGGTTAAATTTCATATAACACAACTTAGAGAACTCACAAATATTCACTTGATATCTTTATATGCTTGACATTGTGCTATGTCTCACCTAATTTGTTATCACAATACTTTTATTTACTTCGACAACCTAAGGAAATTTCATTGAATACATTATATATCAATATTAACTACACCCATTAAACTCAAAACTGTCAAGGTTGGGACAATTACATATGAAAATCCATGTCAATGCTGAATTTGACCATTAAATAAATCACATAAATTCATCCTTATTAAGCACATGGCCACATGAGATTCCTTCGATGGCCGTGTTGCATGTAATCGTGTGATTTATTTAAGTCTACATCTCATTGAATGGAAGGTTTTCTCAAGATCTTGGTTGGTGAACCAACCCCCATAACATACAAATATCCTCATTGAATTGAAATAATAAGGCTATCCTTGAGTTGAATGTGAACACATGGGTGAGGCATGGGTTGAGATTTGATCCAAAGCTCCACTTCCCTCCATTCTACCTCCATGAAAATATATAATGAATCCTTCCTTATTTTATTTCCATAATATTTCTTGTGTTGATATTGCATTGCTAAGGTTATGTTTCTAATGCTATGCCAAATTTTGAGAAGCCTCTTGCTTCCATTCACCATTCTTGAGTTTCCTTGGTATCATGATGCCCAATTTTCCTCTCGAAGTGTTCATTGCATAAGGGTAGGTTTAGATAGGTTTATGCTACATTAGCCAAGATTGAAAAGTCCCTTGATCCAATCTTTCATTTGAGCTTACATAAGTGGTCATGATACCCATTTCTTCCTCTTATTAGTCCATTTCATAAGGGGAGGCATTATGGGATTTCTTTTAAATCAAATAGAGGCTAGTGTAGGAAACAAAGAACCCTCACACATAGAGGTTGGAGAGAACATATGACCCAACCTTCTTGTTTTTGTTGGACGACCCATACTTCTTGCCATTGATTATGTAAGATAGTGAAAGCGAGGCACTATTTAAGAGAGAAAGGGCACACATTCCTACTATTTGAGGAACCATCTCTTACTTTTTTAAATAGCTTCATGGCATCCATCACCATGTCGCGCAACCTGTCCATCCTTTACAAAAAACCCTTGGCCTTCTCTTCCAAAACAATAAGCTCCATCCTGCTATTATTTTGATTGTTACCATTCCATAGGTTTTGTTCAATTGTTCATGATTGCAGCTAGTCTCAAAGGTAACCTCAAAATCGAAGGACTCCACAAGTGATTGTCAGTTTATTATTGAAATCGGTTTTTGCATATTTAAACCTATGTGAAGTTTGAAGCAAATACTGGGCAGAGATCTAGATCCATGATTCCATACCCAATCCAAGGATCCATACTCTAGGGTATATGGATCCAATAACAGAGGATCTTTCCCTTTATGAGTTGTGTAATTCACCAAAAATAGCAATGAGTTGCATTACCCACTCTCTATGCAAATCCTAACTGCATTCTACAGCTCAATTTACCTCTAACTGAATCGTTGGCATGATAATTAAATGTAATGGCTCATATCGAATTAGTTTTTAAATTTTTGACTCCCTGAGTTGTGTTGTTGAACAATCGCTACAGACATACATATGGGCATAATCACCTATGGGCCATGGCCATCACATATGAACATAACAATGGATATTGCATTAGTTTTGGTGAGAAAATGATGTGAGAAGGAGTGCTAAAACTTATGCTCTCATCCCGAATTCATTTTGCAACATCATATGGGTTACTGAACTGTGCTTGTGAATGGGATGTACTTGAACACTTGCATATATATGTATTTTCAATAGGTAGAGGAAGCAAGATTGAGTGTTGTGTGTGCGCACTTATATTGTAATGTTGATTGTCTATTTGGCAAGACAAAATTGTAAGCTGTTGGGTTAAAGAGTGTAAGATTCTGAAGTTTCTATTTGGATGGCATGACACACAAAAGCAGTAGGATTGCTCCAAGGTTTGGAAATTTCCTTGGCACTGTAACACAAATAAACAAAACATTGAAACCAAATATGACAAAGAACAAGATGTGTGATTTGAGCTTGTTTTTTATTTGTAGAGACATTACACTTGAATTATGCAATAACTATCTATGTTGGTGAGATAGACAAGCCATAGGAATACCATTTACGGATCACATATTCACCATTTCTACAATTTTTTCCACAAAATTACTCACCTTACTTGATCAAATTTCCGTGGAACAAATATTTGCAGGAAGAATCACCAACGTTTTTCCATAAAATATTTTAAAACACTGAAAATGTAAAATATTTTACAAACTACTCGCTAATTATTTATCATTTTTATTTTGATAATTATAAATATTCCTCTGGATTTCTAAACATAATAAAATTATGGGACCTTGAAAGTTGACATTTTCCCAGAATAAAGACTGTGTGTGCGATTTGATGAATTTTCAGTTTAATATTCCTATACTTTTATTTTTCTCCATCACAAGGGAAGTTAAAACCTAAAACTTGACATAAGGGCTTCTCGATAGTGGGAGGAGTGTCCCAAATACCATGATTTTAATTACCGATCACTTCATTTCATATCAAACTAAATGAGGTGACAAAAAGAAAAAAGAAAAAATGATTTTGTAACCCTAAACTAAATTTCTGGGCATCCAATTAGACATCAATGCATCAGGGTAAGATAAAATGTCGTTTAATCTGAAACACCATATCCAATTTCTACACCCTGAGTGACAGATCAAACACATATTCTAGGAGAATTAAGTGAATTAAGTGGGCAGCGGTCAAACTGAAAACCAAACCCTGCACCGGTCTACATATTTTACCAAAAGAATCAAAAACATAAAATTCAAACTATTCGTACATTAAATTATCATCGGGAAAGAGAATGAGTGTTAGGATTATTATTTCTCCCTTTTCCAATTTGGTCATATGTCTAAATCAGGAGCCATGTCTAAATCGGGATTCCATCTAGTCTATTTTTAGTCACTAGCACCATTGGGTCCACTTGGCCTAATTGGGGCACATGTTCCAGTTACTAAAGTGCGGGGAACACTAATTGAGGCCTACTGCCACTGATTACACTTACATGCATCAGTTTAGGAGCCTCCTAGATCAATTCCTACAATTTAGGAGCCATTGGGAGTGCCGATACCAACCAAGGTCAGTTGAGTTGAGTTGGTGACTAGTCAAGCTGAGTTAGGAGTGAGTTACATTTAGTTCTAGTCCTCTACATTCAGTTATTTATATGTTTGCATGGATGCATGCAGGAGAGGTGCATTTCTCACCTACCATAGTCAACTAACCTTAGTTAACATTGAATTAGACACTTGAGTTGTGTTTTAGAACTTCGTCGAACTCCAATAATGGTTTAGACAAGGTCAGTTAACTATCGAGTCCTACGATAATGATTTAGACAAGGTCTTAGTTACCTACATTCAAGTAGAGTATAATCATTTCAAATTTCCTCATGTGGATTTGAATTGATTGTGTCTATTTATCCATTGTACTTCATTTTAATTATTATCTAATTACTTTTTTTATTAATGAAAGCATTCACAGTTGCAAGCCATTTTTCATTGTTTCATTCTTCAATTGCTGAGTAAATTGTGTGATCTATCTTGTGAGTTGTGTGTTTGTCCACATATCTATGTGTTCAATTTAATATGGTATGAGAGCCTCAGAAGACAAGGCACCTCTCCTCCTTATATCTCTAGCTAGATCTTTTTTGAGCAAAATTGCTCCTTCCAGTACTGCACCAGAAGCAGAGAATTTACCACTTAATATCCCAAGTTAAAAAATTGTTGATCAATCTTGTTTGATCAACTATGCTGGGTGTGAAGGAAATTCCAAAAGTGCATACTATCGACATTGTTTTGTATGTTTGATTGTGTGATTTAGAGGTTATCATCTCCTCTCACTGCATTCACTACAGGAATCTCATTCCCCTCACAGCATTCGCTATAGAAACTTAGTCCTCTCTACTACATTCAAAATGTTCCCTCAAATGGAGCAGCTCACCTCCTTCAACTATCACCAGTGGAAATAAGACATGGATAGCTTCGTTCACACTAGGTTGCTCTTCAGACTCATAGAATAAATAGAGGCAGTTCCAATTCTTAATCATGACAAAGGAAAGTACTTGAACAGGGTTGGTGAAGCTCATGGATACTTGTTCCTCTCAGTCTCTTGAGATCTTCGTTTCCACATACAAGGATTGAAGACTCCCAAGGATATTTGGGACAAGATTGCTTCCTTATTTGATAAGCAGGATGAGATGAGGGTCCATCAGCTAGAAAATGAACCAATCTCTCTTAATCCATCCAACTTCGAAACACTGAATTAATTTTTCATAAAATGCAAGAACATGATATACCAATTGAAGCAATTCAAGGTGGAGAAGAAAGATGATCAGCTCATCCTTTCCATTCTCTCAAAAATCACTGTAGACTACTCATTCTTTGTATCAAATTTTCAATTGGTGAGGCTCTCTACTCCAAATCGGAAGATGCCTACTCTTGATGCTTTCATTGCATCTCTCACTTATGAGCATGACTAGGTTATCCAAATGGGGATCATTCGATATTTCAGAGATCAAGAACTAGTTGCAGGAGGACCTAAGGGAGAGAATGATAAAGGGAAGCAAAGAGATAAGTCTCCTGTGAAGAAAGAGTAGTCAAATGAGCATTCAGGTTCGAAGAGAAGTAAAAATAATGGAAAAGGAAGGTTCTTTGTTCTTACTGTGGAAGGGGCTTTCATTCAGAAAGCTCCCGTATGAGAAGAGAACTTGATGAAATGGATCTTCTTTTGAAGAAACATAACATTGCTACACTTGCTAGCGCAAGGAAGGATGAACCTAAGAAGAAGATGAAGAACATCAAAGGAAATTCTATGCACTGAAGTCTAGCTATTCAATAGCATAAGTCTTTCTCATTGATTCTGGAGCTTCCAATCATATGGCTGCTTCCAGAGAATCATTCTCTTCCTTACAGTCCTTTGATGGTCCTAGTATTTAGATGGAAAATAAAAGTCAAATTTGAACCAAAGGGAAGGGTTCTATCAAGATTGAACATGGAATATTCAAATATGTGCTCTATGTTCCCTCCCTAGCTTCAAACCTATTATCTGTAGACCAGATGACTCATACTGGCTCTCCAAAGCGAGTGATATTTGATCCTGACTAAGTGGAGATCACAGATATCTCTACTGGGGACATAATAGCAAATGGTGTTGCAAATCATGCCTCCAAAGCACATGAGTTCTCACACTTCATGCCTCCTTCAGAATTGGTGCACTCTCAACAGCCACTTGTAAGGGAAGGTAAAATCATTTCATCTACTTCTTTTGCAGCTTCTACTAGTATTGTAGATCCATCTATATTAGTTTATGAGATTGAGGTTCAGGGTGATTCAAATCCAGATCCAGTCCCTACTTCCAAACTGGAAGCTAGGAAGATGACTGGAAACCCACCTAACACTAAGAAGGGAAAGACCCTTGCGCTATGTCATGCAATATTACCTCCTTCAGAGAGATGCAATAGACTCCCTGTAAGATGCTACATGGAAAAGGCTTAGTCTCACTACATTCAAAAGAATAGAGCTGATCATACACCTCTTCATCTAGCAAGAGACAATGGTTACATTCCTCCTTCCTTCCATCATCATTTTGGGAGAAGAAGGAGAAGTCTACATTCCAAGCCCTAGAATACCTGTGCACAACACACCATGCATGCTACTTTGCTACATCACAGAGATGAATATTGTAGCAACACATTTTCAAGTTTTTCAAAACTGAATCCTAATTCTACCTGCTTAGATAGAGGGGGGGATTTTTTCCCCATATGGTCATTTCCCCAACACCTTGTATTGAGCAGTTACTTTAATTTACTTGATGTAATGGGTGACCTATGGTCTTAGTTAACAGGGCCCACATATTATTCAAGTTATCATTTAGGGGGGGTGTTAGGATTATTAATCGTCCCTTGTCCAATTTGGTCATATGTCTAAATCAGGAGTCATGTCTAAATTGGGAGTCCATCTAGTCTATTTTTAGTCACTAGCACCATTGGGTCCACTTGGCCTAATTGGGGAACATGTTCCAGTTACTAAAGTGTGGGGAACACTAATTGAGTCCTACTACCACTAATTGCACTTACATGCATCAGTTGAGGAGACTCCTAGATCAATTCCTACAATTTAGGAGCCACTGGGAGTGCCAATACCAACCAAGGTCAGTTGAGTTGAGTTGGTGACTAGTCAAGCTGAGTTAGGAGTCAGTTACATTCATTTATAGTCCCCTACATTCAGTTAGCACTAGGTTTGCATGGTTGCATGCAGGAGAGGGGAATTTCTCACCTACCACAGTTAGTTAGCCTTAGTTAACACTGAATTAGACACTTGAGTTGTGTTTTAGAACTATGTTGAACTCTGATAATGGTTTAGACAAGGTTAGTTAACTATGGAGTCCTTCGGTAATGATTTAGACAAGGTCTTAATTACCTACAGTCAAGTAGAGTCTAATCAATTTGAATTTCCTCATGTGGATTTGAATTGCTTGTGGCTATTTAGCCATTGTACTTCATTGTAATTATTATCTAATTACTTTTTTTATTAATGAAAGCATTCACAGTTGCAAGCCATTTTTGCACTATTTCATTCATCAATTGTTCAGTAAATTGTGTGACATATCTTGTGATTTGTGTGTTTGTCCACATATCTATGTGCTCAATTTAATAATGAGATAATTGAATAAAAGTACCAGAATCCATCGCCATGGCCACTTAATCCTATTTATTTGTGCACAGTAGACGTTATATGTGTGTAAATAATGTTTGTAAACCCTCGCCTGGAGAGCCACGTTTCTCTATACATGTCATCTTGAGACCATGCTGAGCAGATTTAATGGCAGAAATGTACCCTCCTGACCCTCCTCCAACCACCACAACGTCATTCTCTTCGGCCAATGTTGATGAATATGTTCGCAAAGTTTCCAGACATATCCCCAAACCCTCGAAAGAAGAAGAAGCGAGTATTAAGGATTTGTGAATCAAGGATGGATGAATGGATGAATGGATCTCACATAGTCACAATCAGGGTTCATGAACAGGTTCGAAATGGGTATTCTAGATAAGGTATTACCGTTGCTCATTCACAACAATAGTAAATCATCCCCAAATCGTTTATAAAAAATTAATTTTTTTATTATAAAAACACTAAATATTATACATAATATATATTATTATAATCTAAAAAACTAACAAATATATATATTTAAAAATTAACAAATATATATATTTAAAAAAACATAAAATATAACACAACCAAAATTTGTTTGCATTTAGATTTGCCCATTAACTATGAAAAAAGGTCAATGGCACCAAATTTTGGAAAGTGCTTCAAAGTAGAAATTGAAGATTTTGGATTTATGTGTCTTTTTAGATATTCAGATTCAGGATTTTCTAAAATATTATTTCCCTAATGACATAAATATATGTACACATATACTTTTAAATAAGCTAGGACATTGTGATCATCATTAGACATAACACTAATTTGGTGACAATGCAACTAGTGAACACATCCCCCAACATCTGAATCTATAGGGACCTCACTGCATGTCTTGACTAGAGATGCCCAAGTAGAAGGGGCTCTCTAAATCAATATGCAATGTTTGAGGGCCTTTAATATTGATATAAGCCATAGCTTTCTAGGACATCATCATGATAGCTAATTTGGTGTCAATTTGATGATGATGATGATGATGATGATGATGATGATGATGGTGATGATGATGACGATGGTGATGATGATGATGACGATGATGATGAAGATGTTGATGAGGAAGAGGGTCATTATGACAATGATGACAATGATGATGGCAATGATGATGATGATGATGGTAATGATGACGATGATGATAATAATGAAGATGATGATGATGATGATGAAGATGGTGATGACGATGATGATCATGATGAAGATGATGATCATGATGATGATGATGATCATTATGATGGTGGTGATATTAATCATTGATAATAAATACGATGATGATGAAGATGATGATGATGATGATTATGATGTTGATGATTATGATGATGACGATGAAGATGACAATGATGATGATGATGAATATGACGATGATGATGGTGATGCTAATGATGATGACGATGGGGATGAGGATGATGATGATGCTGATGGTGATGATGATGATGATGATGATTGCAATGATGATTATGATGATGATGGCGATGATGATGATGATGATGATGGCAATGATGATAGCGATGATGAGGATGTTGATGCTGATGGAGATGATGATGATTACGATGCTAATGATGATGATGGCGATGCTGATGATGATGCTGATGATCATTATAATTATGGTGATGATGATGATGATGATAATGATTATGACGATGAGGATGATGATGATGAATATGGTGATCAAAGGTAAAGCCCCAAACCCATGGATTGAATCCTAGAGCCCGTGGATTCCAATGATAATAAATGTTTTGTTCTAGTCTTATTTTAGTTATGAAATCTATAGCCTAGAAATGTTATTTGATCACCTAGATTTGTGTTTTCATACTTTGATGTGTTAATGAATTATTATGAATTTATTATTTATGTTAATGAATTAAAATTATATATGAATTTAAATATGATCATGATGACAATGAATCTCATTCCTTTTTTGCTCCAACGTCATAGGAAGCTCACTCCCAAAAAAATGAAAATACAAAATATCAAATTTGTGATGTCCAACTTTAGAATCTTGATATTTGACCCTTGGGAACTTTTTCTTCTTGTTTGACTATATTACCTACTCATTGTTTTCATGAATATTGTGATGTTTATGTTTTCCTATGAAATTTTTTGGAACCATTTTTCCCATTTATGGATTTCTAATTTTATACACATAGACCTCACATTTCCATCTCCTCTATAATTCTCAAAGTGGAGTCTCCGAAACTCAAGCTGGTTTAAAAAACCATACAAATTTCCATGTGATAGGTAGATTATCTTAATTAAACTAAGAAAAAGGTGGTGTAAACATTACATATATGACCATGAATTTGAAATTTCTAATTACATATAATTGTTTATGATTAGTAATTAAATAGGTACACAACAATACCTCTATAAAATCTAATTTCATAGCAACTATTAAACAACCCTTAGTGACTCTGTATTCCCACAAGTACATACAAAACTCACATACCTACACTTCAAAACCTATTTAAGGAGTCCAAAAATAAACCTAGAGATAACAACAAAAAAAGATAATTTCATCATTTTTCTCTTCCCAAATTCCATATAATGATAAAATCAACCATGAGAGAAAAATACATATCAGTTAGAAATATCATAGTGTTTGTCTACAAAGATCGGTACGTACACTACAATTTTGTATGCTTGTATAGATTCAATATCTTTGCAATTTTGTATGCTTGTTTATATGTTGATTCATAATGTATACTTGTTGGTGGACCACCCAAATAGTTATTTCACTTCGAATGAATTTTGAGAGTGTTATCATGTACTCTAAAAAAACATAATCAGAGATGTGAATAATAAGACATTTTGAACTAATCCCCTATTCCTTCCACCATGAATTCGACATGCTTTTCAACCATTGTACCTATATTCCTTTCATATATTTACACACATTACAATAAAAAACAACAAATAAGATAACCATGAACATGCACAAGCCCTAGATATAAAAGGTAAATGAATTACATGAGCTAGTGAAGGATGTAAATGAAGTGGAGTAAAAAAGGTGGAGCATAAAAGAAAATATGGAAATTACTTAGGTGAACTTTGAAGATGTGGAAAGCCCCTATTTTTTTAAAATCCCTTACTTTTTTACTAAGACAAGCATAGGATGAATGTTTTCCTTGTCATGGATCGACTATGAAAAATGACTATAATATATAAGTAGGATGTCATAGTCCAGAAAACACCATACTAGAAAATAATAATTTGAAAATTCAAACAAATCTTTGACTTCTTTTGGCATGATTTGTCCATTGATTCTATATTGGTCAACATAGTCTTCCATTTATTTGCACAAATTATGATGGAAAAAGGACGATAGCCATGGACATGCACAAGAATTGGATATAACATGTAAAATAATTATAAAATATAATGAAGGATGTTGAATAAGAAAATAAAAAAGGTATATCATAAAATCAAAGATGAAAAGAACTTAGGTGAATATTTAACATTGGACTATTGACAACCATTTCGGTCAATGGAGAAAATCTAACAAAGTGTTCAAAAGCTACCTTTTAAAATATTTGCATGTTGGTTTAGGCCTTAATAAAATTGTTTGCCCAATATCTTCATCCTTTACTCTCAATATAGATTTCTTCGTTGGCTCAAGGTCATATCAAATACTATTGCCACTTAGGAATGTCATAGAGTCTTATGATTTAAATCTAGATGTTGATATGTCCAATCTAATAATGGATGCATAATAGTTTGGTGTTTCTGATCCACATAATGGAATAGGTTGTAGGTTGATTAAATGACAAGGAACAGTTCAAAGAAAATGCATACACAACACTTAGTTTTAACAGTAGAATGGTTATTATTTTATCACTCAAGCCACATGAATAATGAAATGTTGCATGCATGCGACAAGGTAAATGGAATGCCAAAACATATTTGTGTATCCATCCCGAAAAATCACCTATAGAATCATTCCTTGGACACGAAGGTGGTATTTTATTATTGTATCATTTTCCATATGATGCTATGTATTTTCAATATTGATGCACAATTCACCATACAATTCAGTAAAATTTTGTTTGGTCTATGGCCTTGCCACTAAAAGTTTGTTTCCTTTCTTCTAGAGATTGATTTTCATATATTAATAATCTCCCAACCAATAATTTCATGGCATAAATCCTTTTCCTTATCCCTTTTAATATCCAATAGTCAATAAAAATCCCAAACTATTATCCACTTACAATCCTTAAAACAAATGTATGGGACTTTGTCAATGTTATTAAACCATCAATTATTGTCCCAAGTTTTAGTGCTTATAGCTCATTGGAGAAAAAAATATGCCATTGGCCTAACATGCAATGCATATCACTACATGATCAAACCCAAGATTAACCACCATATGGTGAATCCTTATACCAAGCATTCTACAAAGTTCAAGACCACGACCCATACAAATGGATCCAAGCTCCATACACACTATGAGTTGAATGATACTATATACATATCACTGCATGATCAAACCCATAAGTAACCATGATATTACTAATCCCTAACCCAAATTCCCCACCAAGTCCAAGACTAATCCCCATCCAACTTGATTTCCAACTTCAAACAAGTATCATGGGATTATCGCAAAACTAATGACCATCCCTTACAAAGGTGTCACAAATATGATGAAGTGACATCTCTTAATCAATGATAATGTTTGTCGCAAAACATACGTGGAGTAAAGTCGTAAATTTGACTACTGTGTAAGATGAAAAAAAAAATCATAACGTACATTACTTTTCATCATTGTAATCCGACACATTTGTAATGAAGGATGTTGAATAAGCAAATAAAAAAGGTATATCATAAAATCAAAGATGAAAAGAACTTAGGTGAATATTTAACATTGGACTATTGACAACCATTTTGGTCAATGGAGAAAAGCTAACAAAGTGATCAAAAGCTACCTTTTAAAATATTTGCATGTTGGTTTAGGCATTAATAAAATTGTTTACCCAATATCTTCATCCTTTACTGTCAATATAGATTTCTTCGTTGGCTCAAGGTCATCTCAAGTATTATTGCCACTTAGGAATGTCATAGAGTCTTATGAATTAAATCTAGATGTTCATATGTCCAATATACTAATGGATGCATAATGGTTTGGTGTTTTTGATCCACACGATGGAATAGGTTGTAGGTTGATTGAATGACAAGGAAAAGTTCAAAGAAAATGCACACACAACACTTAGTTTTAACAGTAGAATGGTTATTATTTTATAACTCAAGCCACATGAATAATGAAATGTTGCATGCATGCGACAAGGTAAATGGAATGCCAAAACATATTTGTGTATCCATAAAAAAAAATCACCAATAGAATCAATCCTTGCATGCGAAGGGGGTATTTTATTATTGAATCATTTTCCTTATGATGCTATGTATTTTCAATATTGATGCACAATTCACCATACAATTCAGTAAAATTTTGTTTGGTCTATGGCCTTGCCACTAAAAGTTTGTTTCCTTGCTTCTAGAGATATATTTTCATATATTAATAATCTCCCAACCAATAATTTCATGGCATAAATCCTTTTCCTTATCCATTTTAATATCCAATAGTCAATAAAAATCCCAAACTATTATCCACTTACAATCCTTAAAACAAATGTATGGGACGTTTTCAATGTTATTAAACCATCAATTATTGTCCCAAGTTTAAGTGCTTATAGCTCATTGGAGAAAAAAAGATGCCATTGGCCTAACATGCAATGCATATCACTACATGATCAAACCCAAGATTAACCACCGTATGGTGAATCCTTATCCCAAGCATTCTACAAAGTTCAAGACCACACCCCAATCAAATGGAGCCAAGCTCCATACACACTATGAGTTGAATTATACTATATACATATCACTGCATGATCAAACCCATAAGTAACCACGATATTACTAATCCCTAACCCAAATTACCCACCAAGTCCAAGACTAATCCCCATCCAACTTGATTTCCAACTTCAAACAAGTATCATGGGATCGTCGCAAAACTGACGACCATCCCTTACAAAGGCATCACAAATATGATGAAGTGACGTGTCTTAATCGACGATAATGTTCGTCACAAAACCTACGAGGATTAAAGTCAAAAATTCAACTACTGTGCAAGATGACAAAAAAATTCAAAACATACATTACTTTTCATCATTGCAATCCGACACAATTGTAATTTACGTCGGATGTCATCATATTTTCGGTTCAAATGTTGTTGTGAAATGGGTATATAAAACAAAGTTTACTATAGAAGGTCACATTGAATAATATAAAGCAAGGTTAGTTTCAAAAATAAGTTTACTATAGAAGGTTAGATTGAATAATATTAAAACTTTTTCTCTTGTTGCTAAAATGAATACAATAAGAACCATTTTATGTCTTGCTGCATCTTATAAATGGTAAATACACCAAATGAATGTTAAAAAAAAAATTTGAATGGTGATATTAATCAATAAATTTATATGCAACAACCCCTGGATTTCTTATTTCTTAAACTTCTAACTTAGTATGCAAATTACATAAGTCTTTGTATTGCTTCAAGCAGGAACCGAGGGCTTGGTATGATAAAATTGATGCCTATTTCTTGAAGAATGGTTTCGAGTGGTGTATATCTGATCCAAATCAGTATGTTAAGGAATTTGGTGATCATGTCCTCATTATTTTATTATATGTGAATGATATTACCATCACTGGTAGCCAACTTGTATTAATTCAAAATATGAAAAATAATCTTCAAAAGCAGTGTGAGCTGACATATCTCAACATCTTGCACAATTTATTACATCTTCAGATTTGGAATATGGTCGATGGTATTTTTCTCTCTGATCCATATAGATATTGGTGTCCACACACCTATTCCACATGATCAAAATAATTTTCCATTTTGGTAGTTTCCTAGTAATTTTTCTACGTTGTTTCAGGTCCTAAACTTTTGGGGCCATTTTGAGGCCCTAATTGATGTTTTTTGGCGATTTAGGGGGGAAATAGTGACTATAACATTCATCTTTTCTAGTCAAAAATATGTAAATATCGGATATACCTTTCCAATATCCTATCGAGTGCCCCAAGAAGAGATTGTATGCAAATGCTATGATCTTGGAAAGTTGATTGTTTAACCGACCACCTCAGGGATGCAAACTTTATGTCGGTTCATATTCTAGGGTTATGTTTTGGACGTTTAGAGTTATTTCCCTCATGCTTATAATAAATATGTCTTTTTAACCTCCTTTTTTAATCATCTTGTCATAGATGTGTGTAGCATCCACATCTCTTATCACACATAGCTACCACCATTCTAGTTGTTTTATTTTAGAGTCTATTCTATTTCCTCCATTTAATAGAATGTGTTTATTGTATAATTATGTTATTTCAAATATATATTTGTTGATGATGTTATATCTATTCTTTCATTTTGTTCTCACATAAATTTGGATCAGTGGTATCAGAGCTTTCTTCTCTTTGATTGTTTCTCGGTGCATGTCCTCAATGAGGTCAGAGTATAGAAAGTTGGGTCTTGAACTAGTTTCACTTGGGAAAGATCACTCTCACTGCTACAAATGGACTCCCATGGAAGAAAAATAGAGATGATGGAGCATGACATCCTATCAAGATTTTTCTTGAGGAAGCTCTCGTGTGATATATGAATGAGAAGATGGATAATTTCACCTATATCCTTCGATGAATGTTGATAACAATAGATGCACCTTCAACAAGCAGTCATTTCGGAGATGTAACTCCCTTCAAGGTACAAGTTAACTTTGATATCCCTTTATTTGAAGTCCAAATCGATGCTCATGCCCTAAATAAATGGCTAAATATTCTAGAAGGGTATTTCTTTCTCCATAATTTTTTTGACTAGGAAAATATCACCTTTATGCACCTCAAGGTTGTCCCCCTTGTCAAAAATTGGTGGGAAACGTATTATGATAAAAAATCATCAAACGAGTATAGAATGTTTGAGGCCAATCCCACTTGGGCCTCTTCTATAGATGTCATTAAAGAACATTATTACCCAGTGGGAAACTATGATGACTATTACACAAAATGGATGATTCGACATTAAGAGAGGGTTAAACATTGTCAGAGTACACCAACAACTTTTATATCTTGCACACAAAGCATGGTATCAAGGACTCCGAATGGAAACCGATACTGAAATATCGCAGTGGCCTATATCGATACATACATAGATGGAATTTTGGGACATCTCTTCATTTGGATCTTCATAATGGTATGCTTTTAGAATTGAGCATAAATTTCAACAAAAGAAAAAGTGATACTTTAGAATTGCTCATAATTAGGGAAAGGGAAACAATGGCTCGTAGAACACAGGACATGGAAGTACAACTAGTCCCAATTGCAACTAAATAAAGGTAATGGAACTTGACAAAGAAGGACATCAAAAAGTGGTGTAAGTTCCACAAAATCCCTTATCACAATAATGATGAATATCTCTTATGGAATTCATGGGTGGCCGAGATCAAATATTCAGAATCATATCCTAATTATGATTATGATTTAGAACCCAATGAACCAGTTGCATATGAGGGGAAGTAGATCATTGATGCATAACCCAATGTCACCGTTGATGCGACACATATTCAACTAGAGGAACTTGAATATTCAGAGGCAGAGGAGAGCCTCTTCCACTCATAGATGTGGGTAAAGGGAACCCCCTTACACTTTTTTGTTGATAGTGGAAGATAAAAGTACATGATATTAGTAGAAATAATCAAGATATTAGAGTTACTGATGACACCATACCTGCAACCATACACCATCGGTTGGATAATCCAAGGACAAGGCATCTGATTCAATCATCAATATTTCCTACCATACTACATCAAGCCCTTTAAATATGAGGTATTGTATGATGTGGGCCCACTTGAAGTCTGTGATGTTCTTTTAGGACAACCATATATGTGGAAGGGTCATGTTGTATATTATTCATGACCTTGTAGTTTTATTGTCATTTTGGGATGACAACTCTATCGGATACCAGAGATAGCTACATTGACCCCAACCAGGAATTTTAGGAAGATAATATCCCACACTAGGAAATTTCCTTATTCACAACTGCCTCTGAAGTAGAACATTCAATCATAGAGACCTCCACAATGTTTGCACAAGGTGTCTCTACTCAACAATAAACAAGAAGAACACAAAGTCATCATTGCCTCATTTATTTGAGTACCTCTATGATGAAAGGTCACACATTCAAGGTGCTCCTCCAGGAAGAAACCATCCACACAAGTTCATAACAGGGATAAAACAACAACCAAAATTGTTGAGAAGTTCCAACACACCCATCAACAACAAGTACAGCCTTCAGGATATTCAAAGAAATGAATCATTTTCACTTCAACATATGTCACACCAGGAGCTCAATTTAACACACAGTTGCACATATGATAAGGGATTTGACACAATGGACGTTCGTGGTCATTTTGAGGCCCTAAAAAATGTTTTTTAGCAATTAAAGGGGAAAATGGTTACCAACAACATGAATTTTTCCCTATTAAAATTTGTAAATCTTGGATAGACCTTTCCAATAAGCTATCGAGTGCCCAAAACAGATATCATATGCAAAAATTATGACCACGAGAAGTTGACTGTTCAACTAACCACCTCGAGGCTGCAATATTTATGACAATTCATCTTCTATTCTTATGTTTTGGATGTTTAGGGTTCTTTCCATTGTGATTATTATAAATAGGACCTTCCATCCTCATTTTGTAATTAAATTGGCATGGATGATTGTAGAAGGTACATCTCTTCTCAGACATAGCTACCACCATTCTAGTTTTTTAATTTTAGTGTATGTTCTATTTCCACTATTTAATAGAATATATGTTTATTGTATCATTGTGTTATTTCCAATATATATGTGTTTATGGTTTTATATTTTGTCTTTCATTTCATTCTTACATAAATACAAATCACTCTCTCATTTGAAGTATGCAACAAATTTATTGACTTGTTTCCATATGAGTGATTGTAAGCCTTCTCCAGCACCATTTTAGTCAAGTGCTAAGTTAACTGTGAAATGTACTACTCCTCTTGTTGATGTTGTACTTTAGCATTAATCTGTGGGAATTTTGATATATTCGACACGAAGTAAGTATGATATATCTTTTTCATCAACATGGTTTTTATGTTCATGCAGAAGCCTCATGAAATTCATTGGTAGGAAGCCAAAAGAATTATGAGATACTTAAAAGGGACAGTTAATTATGGTGTATTTTATTTGAACAATGCTAGAGTTTCATTTATATGCTATACATATTCTGATTGGGAAGGTGACAATTCAAACATATACTTCAAGTTATCTATTTCAACTTGGTTCATGTCTTATTTCTTGGTCTAGTAAGATGGTAAATACTCTTGCATTTTCTTCTTGTGAAGCATAGTACATAGAAACCAAACAAGCATCTAAAGTAGTAGTATGGTTAAACCATGTTCTTACAAAGCTTGGAATGATTTATAAATCCACCATAGAGTTGATATGTGACAATTAAGGTGCAATACAACTTCCTTATAATCTAGTATATTATTCTAAGATGAAACATCTCAATCTTGATGCACATTATATTCGAGAACTAGTTGCAGATGGGACTATCTCTCTGCTATATTGTTCTATTGAGCAACAAGCAACCAATATCTTCACCAAATCCATGATAAAGGACAATTTTGTACCTCTTCATTCTTTGTTGGGGATGAGGGAAGTTTTCATCAAGGGGGAGCATTCGTAATGACTCCTTCCTCCATTAGTGTGGGATTCTCTCCCGACCATTATTAGGGGGAAGTGTTGGAATATATTATATTGCTTGGAATGTAATAATGTATTTATATTATGTCATAAATGATTTATAATCTTATGTAAAAGAGTATAAAAAAAATATCCCATATTTGTTATGGAATAGTTTACTCTTGGTAGAAATATTATATAAATCTATGATAAAAAAAGAGAATTATATTATCCCACATGCAATATGTGATAATAATTCCTCAATATCTCTTGGTATATAATAATGCCAAGAGTACCTATTAAAGAATAACATGTGATAATCATCATGTTCACTCAAGCATTGTTATATATTTGTATGGGGTAGTTGTGGAGTTTCTCTCTTCTAATATTGAAGGATATTTTTTGGAGATAATAGAAGGAAACCTTTGTGTGGACGTAGCCCAATTGGGTAAACCACATATATCTGGTGTATTCTTTTTCCTTTTCTCTGTTTGTTCTTATTATGTTTAATATGTTGTTGGATTCATAGATAGTAGGTTTTATTTTAGTTATCTTTATATGGTTATGATTTCTCATAGATATTTCTTTATAGTTGAGAGTCGAAAGTCGGAACCAACAACTACACCATTGAGCCATCTCAATTTTTTGATATTGATATTTTGTACAATTTGGAGTCAAAAGTTGGAACCCCCAACTGTGCTAATGAACCATCTCGGATTCCCGATCCTCATACTCTATATGTTGGGAGTCAGAAATCGGTACCACTAATTGCGCCTACAAACCATCCCGACTTCCTGAACCCGATATTCCATACAACCAGGAGTTGGAAGTCAAAATTGTAGTTTCCAACAACACGCAATCCTGACTGCCTAAACCCAATATTCCCAAATTGGGAATTGAAATTCAGAACTTCCACTTCCACCAGATCTCCATCCTTACTTCTTGACTCTGATGCTTTTGATGTCAGAAGTCAGAAGTCAAAACCACAAACATGTTCCAAGAATCACCCCCAACTTCTTGACTCTGACATTTTTGATGTTGCTAGGCGAAAGTTGGGACCTCCACCCAATTTTCAATAAAACACCTCTCGACTTGCCAAATCCAATTTTTTTTTACATTGGGAGTCGAAATTTGAGACCACATACAAATTATAATAAAGTATCCCCCAATTTTCTGATTCTGACGTTCATACATCAAATTTTGGAAGTCAATGCGAACATTCTGCTAATGACATTTTATAAAATTTTGCCTCGACATTTCTCCTCTTGGCCTTAGTAATTTACATTGTGATTCCAACCATGAATACCACCAAACATTTTTTTTATTTTGAATCTAAATACTTAGTTGATTCACCAAAACAACCAAGGCACCATTGTGGGATTTCCATTCAGCATTAAACACTTAGCTAATTTGAGCGTATGTCTCAAGCATGTATACATGTTTTCCTTATCCCCGTTACACCTTCACAAAGCTTACAGAACTTGTGCAAATGCAATTACACATACACAACCAAGAATATAATTGAATTACAATTACAATTTCACACATAATTTAACATATTCATGACAAACGTATCGACATGCATTTCATAAGAAGAGATAACTCATTTCCAAACAATGAGCAACATTCAAGTGCACAATTCAAGTTAACATATCATTCATTTCAACATGAACAATAATTATTCAACAGATAGCAATTATGGGCATTTACAAACAATAAACACTAATCTTTGAACTATAAACGGTCCAAGCAACTAGCTATATGGGTGCAATGTTCCACCCAGTGGAAAGTCTCTTCCCAAACTATATTATTTCAACACTTAGAGACCACCCTTGAGCTGGGATATGAAATCCACTAAGGAGATTGACTCTCAAAATCACTCATAGTAAAAGGCATACATACGCAAGCTAATCTAACACATTGTGGGGTTATCAAACCAAAATGTGATTAAAGACAAGGAATGCCTATTTCATTAAGCTTGGACTTTTTAGGCAAAATTTAGACTTAATAAGTGTGTATTTATCCCTTCAAAGTGTCAATATAAACCTTTGTAAAGTGTGAATTTATGTTCTAAAAGTGGCAATATTGGGTTTCAAAAGTGTATTTTTTTATTCAAATAGTTTTTTTTCTATTCGAATAGTTTGTTTTTTTACAAGTCCTGAACCCTAAAAATGCACTTTTTTTAATCGAGAAAGTGTGAATTTCAATTAAGAAAGTGTGCCTTTCAATTCTAAAAGTGTATTTTTCTTTTTCAGATTTACGATCTTTGAAAAAGAACCGATTGCATGAATTGTCGATGAGAAGATGGTCAAGAATTACACAATCTATGCGACGAGTAGGAATAAGTGACCTACCCACATATGAAGGCTTACCTAACCTGGCATATTTTCTTACAAAATGTGAAGAAAAAGTTATAGAACATTAGCAATTGTCTGCTCTGTACTTTCCACTGAAATATACACCTTCCATATGGTGTGTCACACATAAAAAATCTATATTAGAATGTCGTCAATGGCAGAGATTGATGAAGATCTGAATTGGAGAGAAGATCAACTATACTGGTGGGAAGTACACAATATTGACTAATATTATAGAGCGCATTGAATATTGTCGTACGACATGGCCAGCATGTCTGTGACAAGAATGGGTCCATCAGTTTATACATACATTCAATATGATACCAAGGAATTGGTACACATCGGTTGAGCTGCAATGAGGGTCACTTGAAAGGGAAGAATTAGCTGTCATCTTTACTATTACAGTTGATTTTACCACACATGGTTAATCACACCTTTTTGGCCTTCCCTATTCCTCTATAGACTCTTTAGACCCCATGGACTATTTTTGTACCTTTGATGTTTCCAAGATCATCCCTAAAAACACTCATTATTTGTTGTACGTGACTTTTAATCCCTTTCTCGCATATATACATGGATATTGCCCCTAAACCCACATACATCAAGATGTGTGCAAAAGGCCAAATATTTTTGGAGTTTTCTTTGATGTGGATCCGAGTCACTTGTCTCTTGGCCTTCCATATGCCTCGAGATTGCTCGGATTTGACCTTCCATTACCCCATTGAAGCACTATATAATGAACCCTTTGGATACATTGAAAAGGAGGAATTGAAGAGCAAGAAAACTATAGTCCATTATTGTTGTAGCTTATACTTGAGAGTCTACATTCGTTTGTCCCTTGGAGCACTTTGTGTTCTTCCCAAGCTTGCCTTTTCTTGTGAGATTGCTATTGAGAGATGGAGGATTGAGGTGGTGGAGGCCCAGGTGGACGACCCAGTTTCTCCAGTTCACATACGTGCTGACAGAGGTTGTCACTTATGTAATCTCTGATTTACTTAATCAAAATATATTTTCCTGTCTAATGATATGCATTTAAATGAATATTGAATCCATGGATGAGTTTAATTGCTTATGTATCATTGATTATATATGCTAGAGTAGGTCTAACACTATATTATATAGCATGCTTTCCTTATTTACTGTTGTTGAGAGTGAATTGCTAACGCAAGAGGGATTGTAAAAAGCTCAACATGGATCTACTACAACCATCTGGAATAAGGTATGTTTCGAGATCCTTTAGTGTTAGATGTTGTATTTCTCTTGCATATGAGGGAGGGATTGATTTCTGCAGTTTCTCTATCTATTGTGATACACCCCAAGCCATAGGAAGTTTTCTTTGTAACAGAATTGGTGACCATACTAGGGAAGTTCCTTGTTTTGATTTGGGATTTGGAGGCACATTGTGCTTGATCTTATTGACTTGCTCTTTGTTTCTCCTTGTTTCTGTGTCACATTTTATAGTACGTTCATCCATTGAAACTCCCCTTTATTGGTTTGACCCTTGGCCTAATTTTTACCACTGTCTTCTCTGTATACGCAGGTTTTTGGCCAAAAGTTGCATACATATGCGGATTTTTTGCCAAAAGTCACGTATACATGCAGGTTTTTGGCCAAAATCCGCATATACATGCAGCTTTTTGGCCAAAAGTCGCATACATGCACAGTTGTTCTTTAAACAGGAGTGTACAACCTTCCTTTTGGTTAATTTTGTTGTGGGAAGTTACTGGGTGGGTTTTGAGTGTGGTTGGGTCTTCCTGGGGTCTAATGTTGGATGCTTTTTTTGTGACCAGAGACCACTTTTTCATTTATTTTACTTTGAAAGTAGTTTTAGTCATTTATCCCTTTTGTTTTTCCATTAGTGCATTACTCTTTTTTGTCTCAGTGTCTTGTTCGGCTTGTGTTTTATACTTGCTGTAGAGACTAATAGTTCTAGATGACTTTTATTTGCATTTTTCATTCTTTTATATTGAAAAATACAAAATAGTTGCATGCATACTTGCATCTTAAATTTGGATTTGAGGAGGTACTTGCATTGGATTTCTTGGATGAGAGTTGTGTTTAGGTTTTCATATAGGAATGATTACATATACATTTGAAGGAATATATATTTATGCATCTCATGTAGTGGCATACCCTATTTTTCATTCTACAAGATTGCACTTGGCATTGCTTGTTAGGTGTGCACTTTTATTTCAGTGTTGAGTCTTCATATCATTAGTTGCACAGCCATTTCCCTTTGAGTAATCACAGCCAATTAAAATCAACACATAATAAAATGAATTACACTCTTTTCTTTTCTAGGGTGCATCAACAAGATTAGGTTTTAGGGTCTTGGAATAGTTCATTGTAAGTTTATTCTCCAATACCACTAAACAAAACAATTAGGTGTTTATCTAAGTGAGAGAGTGAAACCCTTAGTATAATTAGTGTTTCTCAGAATGCTCCTCTTACACAGGAGTTAAGCATGAGACAGTGCATGCGATTGTGATTGGGATGACCCTTGGTCACTCTCTGTGAGCACCAGAGATATTTCCAGGATTGTATTCATATCTAGGGGCTCTTTTGAGATTTTTGCGCTTTTCTACCCTGCCCATATGGTCGATCCAGCCTGCAACTGTTTGCCTGAGCATTGGTTATATTGAGGTGACCTTATTTGCCTTACCAAGGTTATCGAGGGGGTATTTGTAGAGGTTATTCTGCAGGTGTCCTAGCCAAGTAGAGGTCAGACAGCACAGTCGCTTTATGCGTTGAAGTTGAGGGCCACTATAATTGGTTACTAGTGTATGGGGGTTTCGAGCCTCTCCTAGGTGAGACATAACTGCTGCATTTGAGAGCTCACATACCCTCCCCTTCGCT
The DNA here is from genome assembly GCA_001517045.1 of Pseudotsuga menziesii. NCBI lineage: Eukaryota > Viridiplantae > Streptophyta > Pinopsida > Pinales > Pinaceae > Pseudotsuga > Pseudotsuga menziesii. The sequence continues at coordinate 96,724 of LPNX010070744.1, read as the reverse complement.
TGTATTTTGGCTGTATATTTTCTTAAGAGTGTTCTCTTTGTGCGCTTGTTGGCCTTTGGTATCGCGGTTACTTGAGTATATTTATGCTCTCTTGAGTTTGGGTCCTTTTATTTTTGGCATGCCTGGTATCCTATCACCCGTCCTTGGTCCTAGTACGAAACCTGGTGTCGAACTTGGGGGCATCACAGCCCCTTACCATGCTCATAGATTTGGGAGTGGTCACATTCCACCCTCTACTCCATTTGTGGAGGATGTTGACTCCCTTCTCTCGGTCTTTACACTAGTGGTCACCCTCACGGGGGTGGTAGTTAGTGGATGCATGAACGTTGGGTGTACACCTTACTTTCCTTTTTTGTCCCATTGTTCACCACATTGTTTCCTTTGGGTACAGTTGTCATGATCATTCCTCCCTATATCCTATAGTTTGGATTCTTTATTGACTATTTTGGGTTGTTTTGGACTAATATGGTTGTCATGTAGGGTCCATTTTTTGTACACTCTCTCCGAGGTTTCAACCCGTTCGTTCCTATCACAGGTATTATGTCTAAACTGGAATATAGGTTAGGATTTCATATCCACCTACATTTTACATAACCTTATGACCATTTAATTTTAACCTTAGGTACGAACCCATTCCATGGTATCATGGAACCTTCATGTTGTTGTTAGAAGTGGTACTATGTGAATGGTAGATTTTTCCCATACATGGGTGTCCTAGTTAGCTCCCTTTTGCATTTGGTACCCATGCTGTGAGTCCTCTCTTAGGTCCGGGAGTCCCTTTTATTCCTGCCATGTCCTTGAACAAGAGCTTCATACTCCTCTTGACCTTTATGCTGGCCATTCCCACGTGACTCCCTTGTATATGTCAAGTTGTAATTGCAATATCATGAGTTTGCTTGCCTTATTGAGCCTTATGTCAGCTTCCCTGACATTGATCATTAGCCATATAGACCAAGTTTGTCTCATGTCTAGCCAAGCATAGCCATTTTATATATCTTTTGCAGCTTGATTGCCCATTTTTCACAAGGAGGGGACTTTCCCCCAAGTGTCATTATCATGCACATGTTTCCTTGCATTGAGCATAGGTATGTTCCACTACTTGGAACTAGTTTTTTTTCCCTTTGACACTTTTCTCCTCCAATATTTGTAACTATAAAAAAAAATTATTCTTTTTCAAGGTTTTCAAAATATCTGAAAAAGTCCAAAAAAATAAAAAAACCAAAAAGCCGGACAGGAAAAGATGTTATCTTTGGCAGTAGTTGAGTCATGTCTCTTTAGAATAGAGCACTGTATATCACATCCATTGGTTGGGTTAGTAGTTTGACTTTAGGAGCTGTACTTGTTTTTAAGAGTTTATCTCCACTGACTGGTTAAGCTTCCAGTCCCTATGGAGCCTGTGTGGATGCCTCATGTGTCACAAAGATGTCCTAGTTTTGTATATCGAGTCTATGCTACCTACATTCAGTCACCATTCACCTTTATGCTTGTTCGAAGGAATTTGAAGCCTGAGTCAGCCATTTTTTAGTTGTCTTGACTTTGCATGTCGGCCATTCCTGGTAATATTATTGGTTCGTGCACATCTTGTTCTAGTCCTTACACATTATATAGCATTGTTGAGTACCTCGTGTTGGTTGATGGGCGATGCCTTAATGCCCTCCTTCCAGCTGATTTCATCCCATCGACTCTAGATCATTTATTTTGGGATAGGATTCTAGATTCATTTGAGTGCCTTGAGACTTACAGTCATCAGTGGTAGGTTCTCTTGCCATCGATAGTTTTGGGAATACATCAATGTCCCCTGATCGATGGATTCTTCCAAGTGTTCAACCTCAACACATTTATTCACACTTGTTAGATTGCACTCTAGTACCTTGATTCCCATTTTCATTATTGGTGGGTGATCTCGCGTCTCATGTTAACGGTATACATCAATGACCGGTAATCAGATGATGGACTACTATGTTCGACCTCGACACCTCTATTCACATAGTAGGACATGTAATCATAGTGGGTTGTGTAGAAGACTTTCCATATTGGTGGCATTTCCTATATGCTACATCCTTGATTATTCCAGTGTTCATGAGATGTCAGTTCTCATGACTTGATTCCAGTGCATGTTAGATATCTTCAGCCATTATGGAGATCTTGATCCATGGTATATCTTCAGCTTTCATGGAGATATTGTTCCTTTGTATATCTTCATCATGGAGATTCTAATCTATTGTATATTTTACGTGGTGATGACCACACATGTCACAGTTTGTATATCATGCCTATTCATGGCCATTGTACTCTTATGTATCTGAGAATGCTATATGTATTTGCAGTCATGTGCAGAGTTTTATTATTGTATTATACTATTGGATGGATGGTTCTTCCACCTGGTTCTTCATCACTCCACTTATGGGATGGATTTATAATGTATTTCATCCATCATGTTACCCCTCTGACCTCACACATTAGGGGGCATCTATTACAACTGATTTTACCCCAAATGGTTAATCACACTTTTTTGTCCTTCCCTGTCTCTATACAAACTCTTTGGACCCCATGGACTATTTTTGTACCTTATATGTTTCCAAGATCATTCCTAAAAACACTCATTATTTTTTGTACGTGACTTTTAATCCCTTTCTCGTGTATATACGCAGATATTACACCTAAAACCGCGTACATTGGGATGTGTGCAAAAGGCCAAATGTTTTTGGAGCTTTCCTTGATGTGCATCCGAGTCACTTGTCTCTTGGCCTTCCATATGCCTCGAGATCGCTCCAATTTGACCTTCCATTACCCCATTGCAGCACTATATAAGGAACCCTTTGGATACATTGAAAAGGAGGAATTGAAGAGCAAGAAAACTATAGTCCATTGTTTTCGTAGCTTGCTTATACTTGAGTTTGCATCCCTTTGTCCCTTGGATCACTTTGTGTTCTTCCCAAGCTTTCCTTTTCTTGTGAGATTTCTATCGAGAGATGGAGGATCGAGGTGGTGGAGGCCCAGGTGGAGAAATCAGCTTCTCCGGTTCGCAGACGTGCCGACAGAGGTTCTCACTGATGTAATCTCCGATTTACTTAATAGAAATATATTTTCTTGTCCAATGATATGCATTTAAATGAATATTGAATCCATGGATGTGTTTAATTGCTTATGTATCATTTATTATATATGCTAGAGTAGGCCTAACACTATATTATATAGCATGCTTTCCTTGTTTACTATTGTTGAGAGTGAATTTCTAACCCAAGAGGGATTGGAAAAAGCTCAACAGGGATCTACTACAACCGTCCGGAATAAGGTATGTTTCGAGATCCTTTAGTGTTAGATGTTGTATTTCTCTTGCATATGGGGAAGGGATTGATTTTTGCGGTTTCTCTGTCTATTGTGGTACACCCCAAGCCATAGGAAGTTTTTTGTGAATCTCTAATGAAAGCGGGATTGGAAAAATATCAATGGGGATCTACTACAACCATCCGGAATAAGGTATGTTTTGAGATCCTTTAGTGTTAAATGTTGTATTTCTCTTGCATACAGGGAAGGGATTTATTTCTGCAGTTTCTCTGTCTTTTGTGGTACACCCCAAGCCATAGGAAGTTTTCTCTGTAACATTTATGCACACATTTGATTTTGTTGATGACCATCCATCAATTGATACTACGTTACAAGTAATCAAGACGAAGATATTTGAAGACATATTGGTGTCGATGACAAATTTTAATCACAGCAGTGCGACAATCCATCATTGGATGGAGTACTATAATGTGATGGGTGAACCTGATGATGATGAACCGCGAGACATAAACATCCCAAAGTCTGAAGGTACTCATGCAGTGCAAGGATTTGGTATTTGAAGTAACTAGTTTATGAATCCGTTGAAAGTCAAGAAAGTAAATATTAGGTGTCCATAGAATCTGAAATTTGCATATATTGGAGATTGTTGGAACGATGAAACTGTTGGGAAGATCACGGGGCTACTGCATGAATTTCAGGATTTGTTCCGTACAAAAATTTTTAGAGATGAAGGGGATTGTCGGGGATCTTATAGAGATGAAGATACCATTAAATCCTAACACATAGCCTGTGAAGCATCGACCATACCTATTGAATCTACAGTACAAATAAAAAGTAAAGATAGAGTTATACCAAATGTTGGATGCAGGTATCATAGAATTGGTTGAAGAATCTTAGTGGATCAAGCTGATGGTAGTGCAGGATACAAAAAATGCTCATGAAGTATGTATTTTCATCGACCTAAGGAAGTTCAGCGATGCCATCTTCATGATCCATTTCTGACTCCATTTACAGATGAAGTATTGGAGAGGGTTGGGGGTCAAGAAGTTTATTCATTCACTGATGGGTTCTCTAGCTACCATCAGAGTCACGATCACGAAGGAAGATCGACACAAGACAACCTTTGCGATAGAGTGGGGGTGTTTCCAATATATGGTAATTCCCTTTAGACTCAAGAATGCTCCTGCTACCTTTTATGGAATAGTAGTGGTTTCTTGCAAAGAATTTATTCATAAATTTATTCAGGTGTACTTCGATGACTAAACGATGTTTGGGATCATAAAATATCATATTGAGAGCCTTGGACTGATGCTGGAATGGTGTCGACAGTATCAGATGTCGCTGAACCTAAATAAATGTATTTTTATGCCCCATTTGGAATTATGTTTGGCCATGTGGTTTGTCATGATGGAATCCTGGTCAATCCTGCTAAAATTGCATCTTACTACCTGGTCAATCCTGGTCGAATTACCACCACCCTTGACAGTGAAGTAGCTGAGAATGACATTGGGACATACATGATACTAACAAAAATTTATCAAGTGATATGGAGAGGTGACTTCTCCAATGGAGAAGCTATTGAAGAAGGATGTTACATTTCAATGGAGTGAGCACTACCAAGAGATTCTGGACACCGTAAAGAATAAGATGGTCACAATGCCCATAGTAGTTTTTCCAAATTGGAAAAAGGAATTTCACGTACATGTCGATGCGTTGTTTGTCACACTCAACATTGTACTATCACAACTTGGTGAAGGGTCTATTGATCATTCTATTGCCTTTGTTGGTAGAAAATTATGAACATCATAGAAGAAATAAACCACTACAGAAAAAGAAGTACTAGCCATGGTATACGCTCTTCAGAAATTTCAACATTATTTAATTTTTTGTACATTTAAAAATGTACATAGATCATTCTGCGTCAAAATACCTAGTCAATAATCCAGTGTTGGGGGGAATATTTGTTGGTGGCTTCTCCTTTTCTAGGATTTTGACTTTGAAGTTATTGTTAAGCCGGATCGAATGAAGTCGGGACCAAACGATCTGTCAAGGCTTGAAAGTAGAGAAGAACCTGGTAATCTCAACAATAGTCTTCTTGATGAGCAATTATTTGTGATCACAATGTTTAATGGTCATTATAGAGACATTATACAATTCTTGAGTACGGGATATGCACCAGTCGGATTCACTACTGCACAAAAGAAGAAATTAGTTGTGCGAGTTGCATATTTACAATTGATACTTGGACAACTATATAAAATGGGACCTAACGAAATTCTTCGTTGATGTGTATTGGAACACATGCGACCAATGATATTGAACGAAGTGAATGTTGTTGTCGCAAGAGGCTATTATATTGGAAAAGATATAGTGCGGAAGATATTACAAGCATGATTGTGGTGGCCTACCTTGTATGTAGATACTAGAGAATATTGTCACTACTGTGATATTTGTCAAAAAAATGGAAAACCGTCACAACGAGATGAAATCCCACTAATACATCAAATAACTTTACATACATTTGACAAATGAGATGTTGATTTTGTGGGTCCTATAAACCTAAAAAAAATAAATACATGATACATTGTATTGATAGAGAAATATTTTAACAACTCATTGTAAAAATGAAAATAATGACAGAAAGTTAAATATTAAAATATTAATATGAAATTAGATTTTACTAGGTGAATATATCTTTATAACATCATATACTTAACCATACCATTTAGAGAAAAGTTGTATAAGTATAAGCTGCATATCATTTCAACTTTTGCCAATTGTTCATGTAATTCATTTCAATTTAGCTATTGTTCATGTAATTCATTTCAATTTTTGTTTTTTCAATATGAATGCGATTATGATATAAAAAATGTTTCGTTAGTTTTATAAAAATATATGTTTCCAAATTGTGTTTTTCAAAATGGTATAGTCTTCATGATGTCATTTCACTTTAAATGTTACAACATGTTGAACAAAATTATCACACACTAATTAAAAATATCCTTGGAGTTCCTAAACAGTTTCTACGCACCCATTTGTTTGATTCTCGAAACATAGAACTACTTCCAAATGAAATATATAAATATTTCAAAATAAATTTAAAATTATGTTTTTAAATTTTTTGCAAAAACTATATACAAATCCATTTTAATTCATGTTATAACTATGTCTTTAATGATAGTACACAAATAAAAATATAAATGAGGTTAACATAGAATTTTAATTAAGATTAAAGAAAACAATTATAATAAAAGTAAAAATTAAACTGAAATTAAAGGTAAACACATAATAATTTAAAATTTAATATTAGTTTAAAGTTTAAATTTTAAAATTAAATGTAAAATTAAAATTAGAGTTAAAATTAAAATTATCTTACTAAAATTAAAATAAATATAAGGTGAATATTAATCATTTTTTGTTTGCTAGAATCTCCCTGACTTAAGAGAGTGGCCTTTGGTTTAGGAAACCATGACCCAAAGGCATCTAAGCAATCAAAATCACCCAGGGATTGCACCCAACCTAGGCCACACTAATTCTCAACTAATTGGATTTTGGGTGTCTCCTCCCAGCTAGCTCACCCCCAAGGAGAATTCAACGTGGTTTTCTTTGATGACAAAAGCCAAATCTTAACGAATGAGCTAGTGGGAATTGACAATGCAAAAAATAATATTAAAATATAAGATATAAGTATTTAAGTTGACTATGAAATTGTATGGAGTTAATTTATAATTAGTGGTTTATTTAATTTGTAAAAATAAGTTAAAAATAAAATTACAATTAGAATAGTAAACTTATCATTAAAGTAAAAATTAAAACTAATGCTAAAGTTAAAATTAAACTCAAAGTTAAAGCTGGAATTAAAATTAGATTATAACATTTAAAGCGACCTTCACCAATGATGGATTAGCATACAATTTTCACAAACCCCTACTTTCTTTGGCCTTTGATTTTGTTTTTCCCCTCATGGAGATCGTACCTCCTTGACCCCCTCTCTTTGATGAGGCAACTTTTAGGGTTCTTGCCACCTTTTGTAAGAAATCATCCTCTCCCTCTCTTACACCCTCTCAATTTGTTAAGCAAGCCCAATATATTCCTGTAGTGAAATTAACTTTCTATACATGCCATCACAAGGAACTAGCTTTGGCTATGTGAGGGCGTATTACTCAATTTACTAGACTATTACCTTCACCAAGGGTGATGGATCTCTCAATTGTATAAAACTGAAGCGTTAATTCAAGAAAATATTTTTAATTTTTTTGTTCCTCTTTGATATAAAGGAGGATAGAGGTTTGATATTGAACAACAACCCATATTTAATGGGTCCCAATGGGAAGTATCTTAATAGGAAAACTTTATATTTTGATATAGAGTTGGATTTTACTTCATTTGTGTTAGTTTGGGTTCACATGTAACATATTCCTCTCCACTATTGGAGTGATGAGGATTTTATAGCTACTGGAAATTCAAAGGGGTGATATATAGATAGATCTAAACCCAAATAGGGAATTCTTTCATGTGTTAGGACCTTTGTGGAAGAGGATATGAAGAATGGAATTCATGAAGCAGTAAATGTGAATATTAATAACTCAAACCTAGAAGTTTGATTATGAGCAAGTGCCTTTCAAATGTATTTTTTTCATAAATATGGGCATTTTCCAAAGATTGAAAACAATCAACTAGCACAATTACTTTGGTGGAGAAGGATAGATATGAGTATAGCAAGTAAACAAAATGATCCAAGTTTAGAAATAATATTGGAACATTAGGAAACAAAGTTCCTACTCTGGTGAGTTACGTGGCCACACACTAATAAATTTGATGTTCTCTTTTAACTATAGTTGGGGTGAAGTGGTTCTTTGTAGTCCAATCCAATATTGGAAATGCATGCTCAAGCCTAATTCTCTCTAATGCATGTGTAACTAGTCATTGGAGAAATTAATATATTACAATATCCCTACGTAAGGAAGATTGCAAAGGTATTAAAAGTAAAGAAAATGATCCAACTTTAGAAATGCTATTGGAACATTAGGAAACAAAGTTCCTACTCTGGTGAATTAGGTGGCCCCACAGTAATAAATTTGATGTTATATTTTAACCAGAGTTGGGGTGAAGTGGTTCTTTGTAGTCTAATCCAATATTGGAAATTCATCCTCATGCCTAATTCTCTCTAATGCATGTGTAACTAGTCATTGGAGAAATTAATATATTACGAGAGCACTAGGTAAGGAAGATTGCAAAGGTAGTTGTTGATTTTTTTTCTTCACGAGTATCTAGTGGAACGGTGACAAGGAAAAATGTCAAGATGCAATAAGGATATGCAAAAGAAAAGATCAAAGAAGAATCAACTGACAAAATATTGGGAAGGAAACCTCAAAGGACAATAGAGAAGAGATAACGTTGAAAGAAAGGAACCCATGCATTCAATCCTTTATATCAATCTCTTTTTGGTATGGATATAATAATCTCTCTTTAAAAATTCAAAGAATGTAGAAGCCATTGATTCTTTTCGATGGTGACACATAACCCAAAATAGGTAAACAATGATAGTTGTATCCTAGAGATGTAAGGGTTTAGCCACTAGATATGAACCGTGGATTTGATTATAATGGAAACACCTAATATTCTCTTGATCCAATAGACAAAGTTAGTGGAACCATAAATTCTAGAAGTAGGAAGGAAATGTTGGAAGAAAATATCTAGAGTAGCAGTTGGCACTCAAGGAGCATCATGAGGTATCTACAAGTTGTGGGATACTAGAGTCTTTGATATTTCTTTTATCTATACCACACAACATTAGTTTTTAATGGTGTTTTTCAATAAAGATACATGCAAAAAACCATGTTTGTCAATTTTTACTCTCCATTGCAATATGGGGAAAAGATGAAATTGTGGAGAACTTTATTGGGAATGGGATATCAAGGATGGATAAATGTAGCATAACTGGAGGAGAATTTAATATGATTTTGGACTAACGGGATGAAATGAGAGGATCAATAATGAGGGGCCAGTTTAGAGAAAAATGGAAGCTTTAATCTCTAAGAGGGATCTTGTGGCTATAGTCCCAAAAAGAAAAAGTATACTTGGAAGAAAAAAACATGTCAATCCACATGTGACTACCCGTCAAGATCAATTTTTTTTTCTTGGATAATTCCCTCATTAGTTCTAGCATTACACCTTTGGAAATTTCAAGTCACAAGCCTATATCTCTAGTTTTCTAGTATGTTGAGAATTGGGTCCATATACTAATTTAATTAATCCCCTATTGCTATAGGAGGAAGTTGTTTGGAATCTAATCATGAAATTTTGGTAAACTAGAATATTTACATCTCCAACTTAGTTTTGGAACTCTGAACTAAGGTTATCAAATCAACTTAAAAAATTTGGATGAAAATGTTCTATCGACCCCCAAACTAGGAGAAGGTAGATGCATAAGTTAAGTGAAGGGAATTTTCATCCAATATGGGGGAAATGAATATAGTCAAATTGGTTATTATGGAGGAAACTAGCTAAGTAAAAATATACTTAATTCATATATAAAAGAAGAATAGCACTCGAGATTAAAGTATATAAGTTTATGGTTGGAAGTGGGAGATAAAAATACCCCATTTTTTTACAAATAAGAAAAATGATTACAAAATAAACTCCAAAGATGATTGTCATGTCCCTGGTCACCTTTGTGCCACTTTGAGGTGACGAAAAACTCCAACGCACACCATATACTATTTTGTTTTGTCCCAATATTAATTGGTTATGCCTCTCTTAATCAATTAGACCATCAGAAAGTGCATTTTGCAAAATGGGCATCTAGTTCTTGACCAACTGATACCAACAATGCAGAAAAGTAGACGTCCATAGGATAGATTGCCTAACTAATTCTTAATATTGATTAGTCGGTTATTATATTGGATTAATAACTAGATTCGATGATTATCGATGGCCTCAATGGTCAGTTGTCACCATTTCGACATTATAACCACTAACGGTTAACCAACACCTTTATCAGGATTAATTGGTTCCATGATTACCGTTGTAATAAATCCTGACAGTTATAAACATATCTGACAGTCAAATCCGCTAATCCTGATATTTTCATGTTGACCCTGATGTTTCTGTACATCAAGAGTCGAAAATAAGAAATCAGGAGCAAAAAATTGTTCATCCACAAAACCTTGTTGTCGTTCAAACTCCAATTGGGAATCAAAAGTCAGATGTGGCCAAAATGTTCACCGACAAATTCTCCTCAGTGTTCTGTCTCTGATATGGAATATATTATATTCCTTGGGAGGTAATAATGTCTTTGTATTATGTCAGAACATGTCCACAATCTTATGTAAAAGAGTATAAAATAAATATCCCATATTTATTATGGAATAGTTTACTCTTGGTAGAAATATTATATAAAGAGATGATAAAAGGAGAATTATATTATCCCGCATGCAATATATGAGAGTACTTACTCCATGTCTCTTGGTATATAATAGTGCCAAGAGTGCCTTTTAAGGAATAACATGTGATCATCATCTTGTGCTCTCAAGAATTATTCTATATATGTATGGGGTAATTGGGGAGTTGTTCTCCTGTAGGATTGAATAATATTTCCTGGAGATAATAAAAGACAACCTTCCCATGGACATATCCCAATTCAGTGAACCACGTATATCTAGTGTATTATTTTTATTCTTCTCTTTTCATTCCTATTATGTTTGATATTTTGTTGGATACATATATATGAGGTTAGTTTAGTTATATTTCTATAGTTGTGATTTCTCACATGGTACCATAGCTTCGTGGCTATGATCTACCACCTTCTATACTTTTATCCA
>LPNX010070744.1:27178-83681 GCA_001517045.1 Pseudotsuga menziesii | reverse complement strand
TCCATTTGTTGTGCTAAATTGATTTTAAATAGAGTTCCTACAAAATTAGTCATGCATGTTACCCCTGAGGAAAAATGGAATGGATGAAGACCCTATAAAAGTGACTCTTAGATATTTGGTAGTGAATGTTGATCTCATGTTCTTTATGGAAAATAGAAAAGGTTAGAACCTAAGTCTCATAAATGTATTTTCATTGGTTATGCTAAGGATTCCAAAGCTTATAGGTTGTTCGACCCTTCTACCCAAAGTTTCAATACTTGGCTAGAGGTTCACTTCAATGAAGTCTCTCCACCTAAATCAGTTGAACCTCATGTTACCTTAAATGTGTCATTATCTCCTATTACAACTATATCTATCATCTCTTCTTCCAGATATATTCCTACTGTTGATTTTAGTTCACCCTCTTCTTTAACTATTCCACATTAATATCACAAAGTACTTGATGTAACTTCAATTGCTTCTCATCTTTTCGTTTTGTCCTGAAAAACTATTGAATCCGCAGGTAGTGAGATTGTTAATCCTTCCAAGACTCGTAGAACTAGATCTAAATTTTCTATTATGACCAAACTCTTATCCACAAATGATCCTAGTATTTATGCTAAAAATAAGGGTCGACCTCATTTGGAACAAGCTATTATGGCTAAGTATGAATCTCTAATAATGAAAAAAATGAATTGTTGTTCCCCTTCCTCTGGGAAAGAACTAAATTGATTGTAAATGGGTATATAAAAATTTTTTTACTGTAGAAGGTCATATTGAATAATCTAAGTAAGGTTAGTTGCAAAAGGTTTTAATTAACATGAAGGTATTTATTATAGTGAAACTTTTTCTCTTGTTTCTAAAATGAATACAATAAGAAGCATTTTATCTCTTGTTGCATCTTATAAATGGGAAATACACCAAATGGATGTTAAAAGTGTTTTTTTGAATGGTGATATTAGTCAATAAATTTATATGGAACAACCCCCAAGCTTTCTTACTGCTAAAAAATATAACTTAGTATGCAAATCACACAAGTTCTTATAGTATGGTTTCAAGCAGGCATCGAGGGCTTGGTATGATAAAATTGATGCCTATTTCTCGAAGAATGGTTTCAAGCGGTGCATATCTGATCCAAATATGTATGTTAAGGAATTTGGTGATCATTTCCTAATTATTTTCTTATATGCGGATGATCTCACTGGAAACTAACTTGTTTTAATTCAAAATATGAAAAATAATCTTCAAAAGCAATTTGAGATGACAGATCTCAACACATTGCAGTATTTATTGGGTGTTTACATATGGAATATGGCCGATGGTATTTTTCTCTCTGATCCATATGCATATCGGTTTCCAGCCACCTATTCCAATGGCTGAAACGTTTTTCCATTTTGACAATCTCCTAGTATTTTTCTACAGTTTTTCAGGTCCCAAACTTTGGGGGTCATTTTGAGGCCCTAAACGACGCTTTTTGTTGATTTAGGGGGGGAATTGTTTCCAACAAAATTCCTGTTCCTTAGTTAGAAGATGTAGATCTCGTATAGAACCTTACAACGTGCTATAAAGAGCCACAAACATAGATCGTATGCAAAATTTATGACCCCAGGAAGTTGACTGTTCAACTAACCACCTCAAGGATGCAAACTTTATGTCCGTTCATCTTCTAGGGTTATGTTTTGGAATTTTAGTGTTGTTTCCCTCATGATTATAATAAATAGGTCATATAATCATCTTGGCACTAATGGTCATATAAATCACATCTCTGTTTAGAGATAGTTACCACCATTCTAGCTGATTTATTTCAAAGTTGGTTCTATTTCTGCCATTTAATAGAATATGTGTTTCCTGTATCATTGTGTTCTTTGTAATATATCTGTGTTTATGGTTTTATATATGTTATTTCATTTTTTTCTCACATAAATCCATATCATAGGTATTAGAGCGATCTACTCTTTGATTGTTTTTGGGTGCATGTCCCTGACGAGGTCAGGGTACAAAGACTTGGGTTTCAAACTAGTTTCACTTAGGGAATATGACTCTGACTGCCCCAAATAGACTCCAATTACAGAAAAATAGAGGCGATGGAGTGGGAGATCCTATCAATTTGTTTCTTGAGGAATCCCTCGCATGACAAAGTTACAAGATGATGGATAATTTCACCCAAATACTTTGATGAATGCCAACAACAACAGATGCACCTTCAATGAGCAGTCATTTTGGAGATGCAACTCCCTTCAAGGTACAAGTTAACTTTTATATCCCTTTATTTGAAATCCAAATCGATGTTGATGCCCTAGATAAATGGTTAAATTTTCTAGAAGGGTATTTCATTTGTCCATAATTTTTTCAATGTGGAAAATATCACCTTTACACTCCTCAAGGTTGTCCCCCATGTCAAAAATTTCTGGAAAACTTATTGTGATCAAAACTAATCAGACAATTATGGAATGTGTGAGACCAAACCCACTTGGGGCTCTTTTATAGATTTTGTTAAGGAACAATATTACTCTATGGGAAAATATGATGACTAGTACACAAAATGGACCATTCTGCATTAAGAGAGAGACCAAACAGTGTAAGAGAACACTAAAACATTTTTTACCTTGTACATAAAGGTGGGTATCAAGGACTCCAAATGGAACTTGGTATTGAAATATCACAGTGTCCTACATTAGTGCATACGAAAAAAGATGAAATTCTTGGAAATTTCTTCACTTGGATCTACCTATCGGTATGCTATCAAAATTGAGCATAAATTTCAGCAAAAGAACAAGCGACACTTTAGACCTACTAAGAAGAAGGGAAAGGGAAACTCTAGCTCGTAGAACATGAGACAGGGAAAGGACAATCAGTCCCTTCCATAAGTGAAGAAAGGTAATTAAAAGACAAATAAGGACACTGAAAAGTGGTGTAAGTTCCACAAAATCCCTAGTCACAACACTGATGAATATCGCTCAAAGCATTCATTGGTGGTCGAGGTCAAAGCTTCATAATCATATCCTAATTATGATTTGATTTAGAACCCAATTTCCCAACCACAGATTTGAGGATCAAGTCATTGATGCAGGACCTAGTGTCATTGTTTCTACCATGCTTATTTAAACAGATGAACTTGAAGAGTCATAGGAAAAGGAGCGCCTCTTGCACTCACAAATGTGCATAAAGGGAAACCCTTACATTTTTTTGTTGACGATGGTAGCCAAAAGAACTTGATATTAGCGAAAGTCATCAAGATATTAGAGCTAATGAAAACACCACACCCGCAACCATACACCATCAATTTTATAAGCCAAGGAGGAGGCATCTGAGTCAGTCATTAATGTCTCCTGCCATATGACATCAAGCCATTCAAATATGAGGTATTGTGTGATGTGGCTCCACTTGAAGTCTGTGATGTCATTTTAGGACAACCATATATGTGGAAGCGTCATGTTGTATATGAGTCACGACCTCATATTTTTATTGTCACTTTGGGAGGACAACTCTATCAGATACCAAAGATAGCTACATTGACCCCAACCAAGCAATTTAGGAAGATAATATCCCACACTAGGAAATTTTCCTATTCACAATTTCCTCTAAAGGATATCATCTGATCACAAAGACCTACACAACCTCTGCATAGGGTGTCTTTACACAACAGAAACAAGAAGAACACAAAGTCATTATTACCTCATCTAGCTAAGTACCTCTACAGTGCAAGGTCACACATTTAAGGTGTTCCTCCGACAAGAAACCATCCACACTAGTTCATAACAAGGCTAAAACAACAACCAAAATTTTTGAACAACTCCAGCAAACCCATCAACAACATTTATAGGCTTCAGAGGATGTCAAAGAAATACATCCTTCTCACTTCAGAAAATTCCACACCTAGAGATCAATTCAATACACAGTTGCACATATGATAAGGGATTTGACACAATGGAGAACAGTACTTCCTAAGGGGGGAGTATTGATCCATATCAATATTGGTGGCCACCCACCTATTCCACTAGCTCAAAAGTAATTATCCATTTTGGCAGGTTCCTAGTAATTTTTCTATGGGTTTTCAGGTCCCGAACTTCTGGGTATTTTTTTGACCCTAAACAATGTTTTTTAGAAATTAAAGGGGAAATTGTTTTGCAAGAACATGCATTTTACCTAGTCCAAATTTGTATACCTCGAATATACCTTTCCAAAGGGATATCGAGTGCCCCAAACAAAGATCATATGCAAAATTTATGACCCTGGGAAGTTTACTGTTCAACTGACCACTTTGGGGCCGCAAACAATATGACAATTCATCTTCTAAGGTTATGTTTTGGACGTTTAGGGTGCTTTCCCTCTTAATAAATGGTCCCTTTTAGCATCCTTTTGAAATCAAGTTGGCATGGATGAACATAGAAGCCACATCTCTTCTCAGAGATAACTACCACCATTGTAGCTGTTTTATTTTATAGTCTATTTTGTTTCTTCCATTTAATAGAATATATGTTTATTGTATCATTGTGTTCTTTGCAATATAATTGTGTTTATGGTTTTATATCTATTCTTTCATTCCATTCTCACATAAATATGGATCACTCTCTCAGCCAAAGTATGCAACAGATTTATTGACTTTTTTCCATACGAGTGATTGTAAGCCTCTTCCAACAACATTTCAGTCATGTGTTAAGTTAATTGATGGATGTCAAGACTACTTTCTTGAATGGTGTAGTAGAAGAGGAAGTGTATGTGGAGTAGCCACTCGGTTTTGAGACACATGACAAGGAATATCATGTGTGCAGATTGAATAAATCCTTGTACGGTTTGAAACAGGCACCCAGGACATGGTACAACAGAATTGACAGCTTTCTATCCAATTTGGGCTTTACCAAGAGTAAAGCAGATTCCAACCTTTACTACAAGGTTGAAGATGGCAACCCAGTGATGCTCCTACTGTATGTAGATGATCTATTTGTAACAGGTATGGATGGGTTTATTGCTAATACGAAGAGAAATCTTGCTGCCGAGTTCAAAAAAGGACTTGGATATGATGCATTATTTTCTAGGCATGGAGGTGTGGTAGAATGCGGATGGAATCTTCCTTGAACAAGGGAATTATGCAATAGAGATCCTGAAGAGATTTGGGATGATGGACTGGAAGGAATTAACCACACCTATGGAATTCAACTTGAAGCTATTGAGCGATGCTTCTTCTGAGTCGGTTGATGCCATGATGTATCGTCAGATGATTGGGTCCTTGATGTACCTGACAAATACGAGACCAAATATTTTCTTTGCTGTGAACACCTTGAGCTAGTTCCTGACAGATCTGAGACATGTTCACTTGATTGTTGCAAAGCATATTCTGAGGTACTTGAAGGGTACAGTTGATTATGGGCTCACGTATAAGACTGATTAGAAGATTAACTTGGAGGGTTATGTTGACTCAGATTGGGCAGGCGGTGCCATTGATAGGAAGAGCACTTCAGGGTGCTGCTTTAGTATGGGATCATGTGTGATCTCTTGGTTTAGTAGGAATCAATACTATGTGGCACTAAGTACAGCTGAAGTAGAGTATGTCATAGCTTGTTTATCTAGTTGTGAGGCAGTATGGCTGAGGAAGCTACTGTCTGATTTATTTGATCTCCAGTTATATGCTACTTGTATATATTGCGACAACCAGAGTTGTATGAATTTGTTGGAGAACCCGGTGTTCCATGACAAGTTGAAGAATATTGAGATCAAGTATCACTATATCAGGGATATGGTGCAGAGAGGAGCAATGAAGCTCCAGTATGTTGCGACGGATGAACAGATAGCTGATGTGTTGATTAAGCTATTGTCTAGGGTGAAGTTTGAGTACTTCATGGAGAAGCTTGGTGTTCTTTAGATTGAGATTCCTCCCAAGAGGAATTGATGTGTCCGTGCTAAGCCCTTCTGACATGGTGAGAGGATTGGTTCCTTCCATGGTCAGATGTAAGTGCTGAGCCCTTCTGACATGGTGAGAGGATTGGTTCCTTCCATGGTCAGATGTAAGTGTTGTGCCTTTCTAGCATGGTGAGAGGATTGGTTCCTTTCATGGTCGGATATAAGAGCTGTGACATGGTGAGAGGATTGGTTCCTTCAATTATCAGATGTATGTGATGATCCCACATCTAGCATGAAAAAGGGCTGGCTCTATGAAGACACATCTAGTATGAAAAAGGACTAGCTTTGTGTAGATCCCACATCCAGCATGAAAAAGGGCTGGCTTTGTGAAGACACATCTAGTATGAAAAAGGATTGGCTCTGTGTAGATCCCACATCTAGTATGAAAAAGGACTATCTCTGTGAAGACTCATCCAGTATGAAAAAGGAATGGCTCTGTGTAGATCCCACATCTAGTATGAAAAAGGACTGGCTATGTGTAGATCCCACATCTATTATGAAAAAGGACTATCTCTGTGAAGACTCATCCAGTATGAAAAAGGACTGGCTTTGTTTAGATCCCACATCTAGTATGGAAAAGGACTAGCTCTGTGAAGACTCATCCAGTATGAAAAAGGATTGGCTCTGTGTAGATCCCACATCTAGTATGAAAAAGGACTAGCTCTGTGATGACTCATCCAGTATGAAAAAGGACTGGCTCTGTGTAGATCCCACATCTAGTATGAAAAAGGACTAGCTCTGTGAAGACTCATCCAGTATGAAAAAGGACTGGCTCTGTGTAGATCCCACATCTAGTATGAAAAAGGACTAGCTCTGTGAAGACTCATCCAGTATGAAAAAGGACTGGCTCTGTGTAGATCCCACATCTAGTATGAAAAAGGACTAGCTCTGTGAACACTCATCCAGTATGAAAAAGGACTGGCTCTGTGTAGATCCCACATCTAGTATGAAAAAGGACTGGCTCTATGTAGATCCCACATCTAGTATGAAAAAATATTAGCTCTGTGAAGACTCATCTAGGATGAAGAAGGATTGGCTCTATGTAGATCCCACATCTAGTATAAAAGGACTAGCTTTGTGATGATACATCCAGTATGAAAAAGGACTGGCTCTATAGATGTACATCCAGCATGAAAAAGGGATGGCTCTATAGAACTTCCTATGACGAGAAGAATCAAGAGATAGCACCTGTGATGATGACCCAGTGATGATCTAGATCGAGAGATGATGATGATCCAGCAGTGATGATCTAAATTGAGTGATGATCCAGATCAAGATGAAGATGACTTGAATATGAATATAACTTGAAGATGAAGATGATGAGACCTCATTGATGATACAGATGATACAGAGAAGAAGACTTGTGCTAATAAATTGTGTCGAGAGAATACCTTCCTAGTTAAGAGGGAGAGTTGATGTATTTGTAACTTTGTAATGTATTCATTTGTATATCTTATGTCTTGTGCATCGATGTTTATTCTGGGAAGTATCTGTAATGTATTTGAGTCATTTCATGCCCCGATGTTCCTATCAGGATATTCAATAATGTAAACAAGTCATGTCAAGTCATTGTGGGTAACCCTCCTATTGTTCAAGGGTTAAAGTCCCTGCAGTTCCAGGGCCGTAGGGTTATTAGACTCTCGTAGAGAAGTCGGCCCTAGTGAGTTATTGTCAAATTGGGAATTAGTATAAATAGAGAGTGAACCTCTCTATTTTTCATGCACTCACTCACACTCAGTTGTAGCACATAGGTGAGAGAGAAGAAGTTGTTGGGGCTAGAAAGAAAGAGGATACTGCTGTTGGGAGATCATCTTACTGTTTTGGGGTTTTACTTTTGGTGTTGATTCTATCTCTGAGGAAGTTGCGGGGTTTTCTCCATTTATGGTTTCCCCGAGGAAAAAAATTGTGTTCATTGTCTCTTGTGTTTGATTGTTGTGCTTGTTATTCTCTCAGTTAAAGATCCTAATATAATGCTAGCTTGAATGATAAAAATCTAACACAGTGTTCTCTGGAATAGTTGTTAAATCATTCCAAGAATATTTATAAAAAATTATGGTTGTCTACTTCATTGACTAGACAATATATTCCTTAATAAGGGATCATGTCTAGTGACTCGGGCTTATGCGAGAATGATGTAGAAAAGTATAACTATCCTTAAATATTAAAAAGTGCATATTTGTAATACCAATTGGAATCCTTTTGGGACACGCCATTTTAAAATAAAGAATCAAAGTCAACTATGAAAAAATCTAAGTTGTTCTCGACTTGAAACCTTTAGTAAATACAAAACATGTCAGAATACTCCTTGGACATACTAGCTATTATAAAAAATTGATTAGAAATTACTTTGATATGACATACGCCTTGGAAGAGTTACTAAAAGAGAACCAATACTTTATGTGGTCACAAGAGTGTGTATCCTCATTTGAATTACTCAAAAGGAAATAAGTCGAAGCTCTCATATTACGATTCACAAACTGGTCAATCAAGTTTCATTTGCATATCAACACATAAAGCATTGCAGTTGAATCAATATTGGACAACATCTAAACCCAGTTATTGGAGCTAGGGTGGAGGGAGCTCCAAGAACGCTCCAATTCAACGGCTCTCTTCGCTCCAAGAAACTCTTGATCTTGGATGGGTTTCGATGGAAATATTGGGCGGGCCAATGCTCAGATTGGACACCGCCTCCTGATTCATTTGGCAGAGCCCAACTATGCAGTCGGTCAATCTTTTTGAAAGCTTTAGCGGGACCTTGAGCTATGCGGAGGATCAGTTTCTGGCAAGAGAAGCTGATAAGATCCTGGCGATTGACATTCAGAATGGACGATGCGTTGATATCGCTGAGAGACAGAGGGTACAACATTTTTGTTGTGATCTTGCATCTTTCACTGTCGTTCTTGGACTCGATATCGTCCCCATATTCTCGCCAGAGGATTCCTCCATTTTCTTGATCCAACACGAAGATTTCTTGATTTTGTGGCATATCACATGGTTCCCAATCGGCTCTTCTCAACGCCGATATGCTCCTCTTTTGTTTATGGTTCATCTTCTTCGGTGCTGTGCATGCTCGCCAGCGTGGGTTTGGTGGGGGCGGTGTCTGAATATGTGGTGATTGAACCGGTGCTCACGGTTTTCGACTGAATTGGGTGCCTTTCCTTGGTGTTATGGTCTCGAGGCTTCTGATTAGGCCGAGGCTTCACTGGAATTTGGGCTTCGACTCCAATCATTTGGGCTTCGGCTTCAAACTTGATTGGGATAGGTGGGCTTCGGCTCCAAGAACTGGGGTTTGTGGGCTTCGGCGGTTGGGATTGATGGATATTTATTGGCACCGACATTGCTGAGATAGATCGCCACTCGCGGATCTAGCAGTGGCGATGTCTGTGGATATACTTTTGCGTGGCGACCCGTTTATTGTGGTCCTTAGGGATCTCTGCGGCAGCGATGGCATTTCAGAGGCGGTGGCCTTTGTTACGATAGTATGTCTGTTTGGTGCTGGTTGGCTGTTTACAGGCTTGATGATTTGTCATAATTTTTGTGATGTATCTAGTTGATATGCTTGTTTTTCTGCTATTATAGTCTGGGACTGTTTTTTGTAATCTTTTTTTATTATGTTAATATGTGACAGGAAATATGTGACAATGTAGGGATCCTAGTGATCCTCTTACATGTGCAGATGTAATTTTTTTCTTCTTTGAAATAAAATTACGAATTTTTTTCGAGGAAAAAAAAAAGTTGAATCAATATTGACTCAACTAGCAGACGACAGAATGGACTATCCAAATGCAAATGCTATAAGAAATTAAACAAAGTTAAATGAATTATTCAATAATGGAACGATAAGATCTAGGCATTATTTTTGCACTACATAAATATTGACATTGTTTGTTGGCTAATCCTTTTATATTCTACCCTAATCATCAAGCACTTAAATATTTTGTTAACAAACCTCTTTGCCATTGTCTCTTATTCAAATGGCTACTCTTATTTCAAGAATTTGAGTTTTAAATAATCATTAGACTCGAGAAGAATAATGTTGGTCCTAACCATTTGTCAAGAATTGATATAGTAAAATATCCTGATCGAATAAATGATAAATTTCCCAACGCACATCTATTCTAAGTCAAGGATATACCAACAGAAATAGAAGATATAACAAAATATCTTGAAGAAGGTAAATCTCCAGAAGTATTGCCACGGAAAAAGATACTTGCAATGAAGGTTGCATCTTATACGCTAATGAACATAATCCTATACAAATTAGAACCCGATGAAGTACTATGTCAATGTGTCCCAGAGCATGAACACCAAGCTATCATCCATGAAGCACATAGTGGACCTGCAGACATACACTTCGAAGATGTCACAATTGCATGAAAATATTTACTATGGTGGAACACTTCATAAATATTGTGGGATACATGTGAACAAATGCAACAGATGCCAAAGAATTGGCCGATCACTACCAAGTAATTAAATTCCAATAATATTTGTTAATGAAAGCTTACCATTTGAAATATGGGCTATTGACTTTGTCAGACCTTTTTCAATCCCATGATGTCGAATAGGAGGTCAGTATATCATCACAATAGTCGAATATGTTACCAACAGGGAAGAAGCTAAACCTATCAAAGCATGTTCCAATGAAGTGCCTGCTAAATTCATATATGAAAATATAATTACTTGATTTTGATTCCCTCCTACTCTTATCATCGACAGAGGAATATGTTGGAACCAAAATATTCCCCGTCATTTTTTTTAGATTCTGGTAGTGCCCATGTAAAAGAACACCCTAGTTTTCATTGCCGGAAATCCAAATCCTTGTCAAAGGCTGTATTTTTTGTCATCATGGTCAGTCTCTCTACATTTCAAATATTTAATTTAGGAGAGTCCTGAGATTTGTCCTTAAAACATTTTTTGAAAGCTAAGTCTCCCCTTATTGACAAGTTCATCAAGCTTCACCAAGTAATGTCACAATTCCAAAATCTTAAACTCAATAGTTCCTCATAACATATCCTTTCCTTTTGCATGCCAAAAGTTTCGTAAAGCCAAGCTCTCTTTATTTGAAATGTTGAATCTTCTTTTCCCAAAGTTACAAAAAAATTTAAAGTAAATATTTTTAGAAGAATTATTTATATAAAATCATGTGATTTTATATCTTAATCTTTTACATACTCTTATTGATTTGGGAAAACATATTGATTTTAAAAAAATGGAGTTTCATTCCTAATCCAAATTTGAACTCCAAGTTTCAATCCATAAGTTGAAGGATTATACACTTTAGATCCAACATTGTTTTTGTCATTTGTCTTTGCAAAAGTTATTGGTTGTTAAGGATTGAGCCCAACAACTATATTGCCAACTCCCCAAGACTTATACCAAGGTACGCCAAGTTAACAAGGAGGAGAACCGTCCCACAAATCACCAAGAGGGGAGACCACGAGTTGCATGGTTACTGCTTTACATGTCGAAAATAATAACCAATACCTGGATATTAAAATATCTGATTTATTATTTTCATGTACACGTGGAATCATTGTCACTATACAAAGAATTAAAACCAAAATTAAAGAACCAAGTGTTAAATGAAAATATTTACATGTGACTTATTGTAAAGGATAAAAATATTTTACATAGACTAAATGCTGTAGCTGCAGTACTGTGAGTTGTTGGATCTCAAATAAGTTGAGATCTAACGATCTAAAGTGTTACTATCACAACATTTATTACTCTACTTTATGTTAAATATCATTCGCCTATTGCAAAGGTGTCGACAAGAATACTCTAAGTCAGCTAAGAAGTACCAAAAGAAAGTGCCATTACCATGAAGAAAGGAGAGGCACTACCAAAATATCTTTTTTTTTGCAGTTAACATTGGGCACAGTTTGGATCAAACGGGGACAAAATTGAAAACAAATGGGTTTTTTTGGCAGACACAGTGATTTAGAAAAACCTCTTTTAGTTTTTCAATAGTAGCCACAGATTAGGAAATAAAAGTTTCCCATAATTTCTCTAAATTCGCCTCCTACAAATTGTTTAGTCAATGATCATTTCAGATTCATAGGCACAAGACCAAAATAAACATTAGATATTAACTCAAGATTTCATGAATGAAAAACATATTTAGATCTACTTTCCAGGAAAAGAATTGGAATGAGCTCCAGATTGATCGAAAACAAATTAAATTGTACTAGATCTCCTGCAATTGCTTTAATATTTTTAGTTTATTGTTAGAATTCTTCTCCTAAAAGCATGTAACAATTTAGGTTTTGTAATTATTATAAATTCCATCATTTGGAATGTTAAACGAGGGGTCCAGCGCGATAGGTTGTGTGAAATTGTAAAGGTCTGGAGTGATTATTATGAAAGTATGAAGATACTTACTCTATAACTTTTACTGGAGATCTGTTATTTGAATACAAGAATTCATTTTCTATGTGTTAGGTACTAGTTTTTCTTTCAAACATGAATACTATGTAGTTATGTTTTAACTGATCTTAGTTACATATTTTTGAGCAACAATGCTTTTGCTGTGATGGATCATATTTAGATTTAGTACTTCAGATTCCATAATTAGAATGTTTTCCTAAACATGGCCTTTTATGTTATGTGTGAATGGACTATTTGTTCCACACATGATCAGTATTCCTTGAACTTGAGACATATTTGACATAAAATTTTCTTCAGTCTAGTTATCCAATGTTTTCAGCTGTTTTTTACCTTCTTAGTTTGTAAACCATTGCTTGACCCTGGCACAACCTATCCTACGATTCAAATTCCAATTTTGAGGTGCCTAAACTTTGTGCTTTGCAGTTGGTACAAACTTTAGGACAAACAAAACACATTTTATTAACAATACTATATCAATATTACTGAGTGAATTCATAATCAACCATCAAAAGAAAACCACATACCATCCATAGTTTAATGGAGAAATTGAAGCATTCAATAAAACTAGATAACCAAAGGATTAAGAAAGATATGAAACATCGACAAAGACGACTAGGAAGACAAGATACATGCTATGTTTCAGGCATACTGAACAACTTATAAATGGTCGATCATGTAGACACCCTTCAAACTCATCTATGGATAGGAAGAAATCATACCACTAAATTTTTAATAACAAGCACCAATAATCACATCTATACTTCATTTGGAAATTTATAAAGAAAAAGAAGACAAATTTTGAGCCATGAAATCTAGAAGAACAACTTTGAATATCAATCCACCATCAAGAAGTGCAAAAGCAACATCAAAAACCATAGCATGACCACAACATAAAAAGAAAGGACATATCGGTTGATGAACTAGTACTATTATACTACAATCGAATAAAAGGGAAACCAAAAACGTTAGATACATCTTGTCTAGGTCCATACATAGCTGAAGAGTTAAACAACAATGGGACAGTCCAACTAAAGACATTGCAAGGACAAATATTTACGAAATCCGTTAACATCACAAGACTAAAAGTATATATAAAATGTAACAATGACATGACACCAACCAATGGTTGTATCTCCATTTGGTCGAACATCGTGTCCCAGGTTTGAAATAAATTTGTATAAATAATTATATTAATGAAGTAATGATAGAAGTGGTTAGAAAAATAACTAACTTTTACCTAGAACAGTATAAAAGAACCAGTAAGACATGGAAGTTGAAACGAAGAAGCATTATTTCATGATGGTAGATTGGAGTAAACAAAACAATGGATTATAACCTGTTCAAGCAAATCAAAGATCCCCACCCAAAAACGGATAGTCGTGCTATCGAAGAACATTCAAAGCATAATAAGCAAGATCAACTGATTGAGTGAATGTAGTGGCAGAAACCATATATGATATGATTTCACAAGTGTCCTCATTTGGAGAAGTTATGGCGACCACCAACTGAAGCTTACACTGAAGGTACCATATTATTAGAAGGTACCATCAAGGAAAGCTATGGTTAAATGAACTAGTCGAGATCAATGGGAAACTTATTACTCATGTGTCTAGCTTGCTAAACCAAGGACCCCAATGGGGAACTTATTGAGTGATGCTTCTTCTGAGTCGGTTGATGCCACGGTGTATCGTCAGATGATTGGGTCCTTGATGTACCTGACGAATACGAGACCAAATATTTGCTTTGTTGTGAACACCTTGAGCTAGTTCCTGACAGATCCGAGACATGTTCACTTGATTGCTACAAAGCATATTCTAAGGTACCTAAAGGGTACAGTTGATTATGGGCTCAAGTATAAGACTGATCAGAAGATTAATCTGGAGGGTTATGTTGACTCAGATTGGGAAGGCAGTGCCATCGATAGGAAGAACACTTCAGGGTTCTGCTTCAGTATGGGATCAGGTGTGATCTCTTGGTTTAGCAGGAATCAATCCTATGTGGCACTGAGTACAGCTGAAGCAGAGTATGTCGCATCGTGTTTAGCTAGTTATGAGGTAGTATGGCTGAGGAAGCTACTGTCTGATTTATTTGATCTCCAGTTAGATGCTACTTGTATATATTACGACAACTAGAGTTGTGTGAAGTTATCAAAGAACCCAGTGTTCCATGACAAGTCGAAGCATATTGAGATCAAGTATCACTATATCAAGGATATGGTGCAAAGAGGAGCAATGAAGCTTCAGTATGTTGTGACAGATGAATAGATAGTTGATGTGTTGATTAAGCTATTGTCTAGGGTGAAGTTTGTGTACTTCATGGAGAAGCTTGGTGTTCTCCAGATTGAGATTCCTCCCAAGAGGAAGTGATGTGTCCGTGCTAAGACCTTCTGACATGGTGAGAGGATTGGTTCCTTCCATGGTCAGATGTAAGTGCTGAGCCCTTTTGACATGGTGAGAGGATTGGTTCCTTCCATAGTCAGATGTAAGTGTTGTGCCTTTCCGGCATCGTGAGAGGATTGGTTCCTTCCATGGTCGGATATAAGAGCAGTGACATGGTGAGAGGATTGGTTCCTTCCATTATCAGATGTATGTGATGATCCCACATCTAGCATGAAAAAGGGCTGGCTTTGTGAAGACACATCTAATATGAAAAAGGACTAGCTCTGTGTAGATCCCACATCCAGCATGAAAAAGGGCTGGCTCTGTGAGGACACATATAGTATGAAAAAGGACTGGCTCTGTGTAGATCCCACATCTAGTATGAAAAAGGACTATCTCTGTGAAGACTCATCTAGTATGAAAAAGGAGTGGCTCTGTGTAGATCCCACGTCTAGTATGAAAAAGGGATAGCTCTATGAAGACTCATCCAATATGAAAAAGGACTCGCTCTGTGTAGATCCCACATCTAGTATGAAAAAGGACTATCTCTGTGAAGACTCATCCAGTATGAAAAAGGACTGGCTCTATGTAGATCCCACATTTAGTATGAAAAAGGACTAGCTCTGTGAAGACTCATCTAGTATGAAAAAGGACTGGCTCTGTGTAGATCCCACATCTAGTATGAAAAAGGACTAGCTCTATGAAGACTCATCTAGTATGAAAAAGGACTGGCTCTGTGTAGATCCCACATCTAGTATGAAAAATGACTAGCTCTCTGATGATACATCTAGTATGAAAAAGGACTGGCTCTGTAGATGTAAATTTAGCATGAAAAAGGGCTAGCTCTATAGAACTTCCTATGACGAGAAGAATCAAGAGATAGCACCCATGATGATGACCCAGTGATGATCCAGATCGAAAGATGATGATCTAGATCCAGTGATGATGATCCAGTAGATATGATCCAGTAGTGATGATCCAAATCGAGTGATGATCCAGATCAAGATGAAGATGACTTGAAGATGAAGATAACTTGAAGATGAAGATGAATTGAAGATGAAGATGATGAGAAATCATTGATGATCCAGATGATACAGAGAAGAGGACCCATGCTGATAAATTGTGCCGAGAGAATACCTTCCTAGTTAAGAGGAAGTGTTGATGTATTTGTAACTTCAGAATGTATTCACTTGTATATCTTATGTCTTGTACCCCAATGTTTATTTTGGGAAGTATCTGTAATGTATTTGAGTCATGTCATGCCCCGATGTTCCTATCGGGAGACTCAATAATGTATACAAGTCATGTCAAGTCATTGTGGGTAACCCTCCTATTGTTCGAGGGTTAAATTCCCCGCAGTTTCAGGGCCCTAGGGTTATTAGACTCTTGTAGAGAAGTCGGCCCTAGTGAGTTATTGTCAAGTCAGGAATTAGTATAAATAGAGAGTGAGCCTCTCTATTTATCACACACTCACTCATGCTCAGTTGTAGCACATAACTGAGAGAGAAGAAGTTGCTAGGGCTAGAAAGAAAGAGGCTACTGCTGTCGGGAGATCATCTTACTATTTTAGGGTTTTACTTTTGGTGTTGATTCTATCTCTATGGAAGTTGCGGGGTTTTCTCAATTTATGGTTTCCCCGAGGAAAAGCATTGTGTTCATTGTCTCTTGTGTTTGATTGATGTGCTTGTTATTCTCTTAGTTAAAGATCCTAATATAATGCTAGGTTGAATGATAAAAATCTAACAGTGTTCTCCGGAATAGTTGTTAAAGCATTCCGAGAATATTTATAAAAAATTATTGTTGTCTACTTCATTGGCTAGACAATATATTCCTTAATAAGGGATCATGTCTAGTGGCTTGGGCTTATGCGAGAATGATGCAGAAAAGTACAACTATCCTTAAATATTAAAAAGTGCATATTTGTAATACCAATTGGAATCTTTTTGGGACACGTCGTCTTAAAATAAAGTATCAAAGTTGACTATGAAAAAATCTAAGTTGTTCTCGACTTGATTACAAAAAATGTCAGAATACTTCTTGGATATACTGGCTATTATAAAAAATTTATTAGAAATTACTTTGATATGAAATACACCTTGGAAGAGTTACTAAAAGAAAATCAATACTTTATGTGGTCACAAGAGTGTGTATCCTCATTTGAATTACTCAAAAGGAAATAAGTCAAAGCTCCCATATTACAATTCACAAACTGGTCAATCAAGTTTTGTTTGCATATTGACACATACAGCATTGCAGTTGAATCAATATTGACCCAACTAGCAGACGATAGAATGGACTATCCAAATGCATATGCTATAAGAAATTAAACAAAGCTAAATGAATTATTCAATAATGGAACAATGAGATCTAGCCATTATTTTTGCACTACATAAATATCGACATTGTTTGTTGGCTAATCCTTTTATATTCTACTCTGATCATCAAGCACTTAAATATTTTGTCAACAAACCTCTTTGCCATTGTCTCTTATTCAAATGGCTACTCTTATTTCAAGAATTTGAGTTTGAAATAATCATTAGACTCGAGAAGAATAATGTTGGTCGTAGTCATTTGTCAAGAATTGATATAGTAGAATATCCCAATGGAATAAATGATAAATTTCCCAACGCACATCTATTCTAAGTCAAGGATGCACCAACAGAACTAGAAGATATAACAAAATATCTTGAAGAAGGTAAATCTCGAGAAAGAATGCTAGGGAAAAAAATACTTGCAATGAAGGCTGCATCTTATATGCTAATGAACATAATCCTATACAAATTAGAACCCGATGAAGTACTGTGTCAATGTGTCCCAGAGCATGAACGCCAAGCTATCATCCATGAAGCACATAGTGGACTTGTAGAATACACTTCGAAGATGTCACGATTGCATGAAAATATTTACTATGGTGGAACACTTCATAAAGATTGTAGGATACATGTGAACAAATGGAACAGATGCCAAAGAATTGGTTGACCACTACCAAGTAATTAAATTCCAATAATATTTATTAATGAAAGCTTATCATTTGAAATATTGGCTATTGACTTTGTCAGACCTTTTTCAATCCCACGATGTTGAATAGGAGGTCAGTATATCATCACAATAGTCGAATATGTTACCAAAAGGGAAGAAGCTAAACCTATCAAAGCATGTTCCAACGAAGTGCCTGCTAAATTCATATATGAAAATATAATTACCTAATTTTGATTCCCTCTTACTCTTATCATCGACATAGGAATATGTTGGTACCAAAATATTCCCCGTCATGTTTTTTAATTTTGGGAGTGCCCATGTAAAAGAACACCCCAGTTTTCGTTGCCGAAAATCCAAAGCCTTGTCAAAGGCTGAAGTTTTTGTCATCCTGGTCAGTCTCTCTACATTTAAAATATTTAATTTAGGAGAGTCCTGAGATTTGTCCTTAAAACATTTTTCAAAAGCTAAGTCTCCCCTTATTGACAAGTTCATCAAGCTTCACCGAGTAATGTCACAATTCCAAAATCTTAAACTCAATAGTTCCTCATAACATATCCTTTCCTTTTGCATGCCAAAAGTTTCATAAAGCCAAGATCTATTTAAAATGTTGAATCTTCTTTTCCCAAAGTTACAAAAATTTTTAAAGTAAATATTTTTGGAAGGATTATTTATATAAAATCATGTGATTTTATATCTTAATCTTTTACATACTCTTATTGATTTGGGAAAAAATTATTGATTTTAAAAAAATGGAGTTTGATTTTATATCTTAATCTTTTACATACTCTTATTGATTTGGGAAAAAATATTGATTTAAAAAAAATGGAGTTTCATTCCTAATCCAAATTTGAACTCCAAGTTTCAACCCATAAGTCGAAGGATTCTACACTTTAGATCCAACATTGTTTTTGTCATTTGTCTTTGCAAAAGTTATTGGTTGTTAAGGATTGAGCCCAACAACCATATTGCCAACTCTCCAAGACTTATACCAAGGTACGCCAAGTCAACAAGGAGGAGAACCGTCCCACAAATCACGAAGGGGAGACCACGAGTTGCATGGTTACTACTTTACGTGTTGAAAAGAATAACCAATACCTGGATATTAAAATATCTGATTTATTGTTTTCATGTACACATGGAGTCATTGTCACTATACAAAAGAATTAAAACCAAAATTCAAGAACCAGTTTTAAACTAAAAGATTTACATGTGACTTATTGTAAAGGCTAAATATATTTTATATGCAGTAGACTAATAAATGTTGTAGCCACAGTACTGTGG
The DNA here is from genome assembly GCA_001517045.1 of Pseudotsuga menziesii. NCBI lineage: Eukaryota > Viridiplantae > Streptophyta > Pinopsida > Pinales > Pinaceae > Pseudotsuga > Pseudotsuga menziesii. The sequence goes on along the minus strand of LPNX010070744.1, from coordinate 64,776 downwards.
GTTGTTGGATCTCAAATAAGTTGTGATCTAATGATCTTTATCATCACAGTATTTATTACTCTACTACATGTTAAATATTGTTCGCTTATTGAAAAGGTGTCGATAAGAATACTCTAAGTCAACTAAGAAATACCAAAAGAAAGTGGCATTACCATGAAGAAAGGAGAGGCGCTACCAAAATATCTTTTTTTTTGTAGTTGTTTGGATCAAAAGGGGACAAAATTGAAAAAAAAATGGGTTTTTTTGGTAGACAAAGTGATTTAGAAAAACCTCTTTTAGTTTTTCAATAGTAGTCACAGATTAGGAAATAAAATTTTCCCATAATTTCTCCAAATTCGCCTCCTACAAATTGTTTAGTCAATGATCATTTCAGATTCATAGGCACAAGACCAAAAGGAAGGTGATCAATTAACATTTGAAGTAAATTGTTCCAATGATCCGAATGTCAAGGTACAAGTCAAAGTTAGATTATGGGAGCTTTAATAAATTGTTTCAATTGTTTTCAATTGCTGCATAATGGTTTTCGCCTGAGTTGAACTATTTTGATCAAATAATGAAATTTCTGATCAAATCTTAGTTGCAGATTTGAACTATTTTGATCTATTTTGATCAAATAATGAAATTTCTGATCAAATATTAGTTGCAGATTTGAACTATTTTGATCAAATAATGAAATTTCTGATCAAATCTCCCGAGTTGAACTATTTTGATCAAATAATGAAATTTCAAATCAAGGGTTATTACGCGAACTTTTCCAGTTAATAAAGTGACAGTTATATCACTTGAATCGGTGTTGAAATATACATTAAAAAAATTCATGGAACCATAATCTACTTCGAATGGAAACACATGTAACATAGTACGTGGTAGTCAAATACTTTATTAGAGGAAAATAATCAACAAGCAGCATATCCAATGTATTTACTCAGGCATCGAATTAGCATTTAGTTCTAGAGGATCATCACTTGAAGAATCGATTCCAGGTGTCATAGCATTCGCATGACCAAAATAAACATTAGAGATTAACTCCAGATTTCATGAATGAAAAACATATTTAGATCTACTTTCCAGGAAAGAATTGGAATGAGCTCCAGATTGATCGAAAACAAATTAAATTGTACCAGATCTCCTGCAATTGCTTTAATATTTTTAGTTTAGTGTTAGAATTCTTTTCCTAAAAGCATGTAACAACTTAGGTTTTGTAATAATTATAAATTCCATCATTTGGAATGTTAAAAGAGGGGTCCCAGCCCAATAGGTTGTGTGAAATTGTAAAGGTCTGGAGTGAGTATTATGAAAGCATGAAGATACTTACTCTAGAATTTTTATTGGAGATCTGTTATTTGAATACAAGAATTCATTTTCTATGTGTTAAGTACTAGCTTTTCTTTCAAATATGAATACTATGCAGTTATGTTTTAACTGATCTTAGTTATGTATTATTGAGCAAGAATGTTTTTGCTGTGATGGATCATACTCAGATTTAGTACCTCAGATTCCATAATTAGAATGTTTTCTTGAACATGGCCTTTTATGTTATGTGTGAATGGACTGTTTGTTGCACACATGACGAGTATTCCTTGAACCTCTAACATATTTGACATAAAATTTTCTTCACTCCAGTTATCTAATGTTTTCAGCTGTTTTGTACCTTCTTAGTTTGTAAACGGTCGCTTGACCCTGGCACAACCTATACTACAATTCAAATTCCAATTTTGAGGTGCCTAAACTTTGTTCTTAGCAGTCATTGCAAACTTTAGGACAAACAAAACACATTTTATTAACAATACTATATCAATATTACTGAGTGAATTCATGATCAACCATCAAAAGAGAACCACATACCATCCATAGTTTAATGGAGAAATTGAAGCAATCAATAAAACTAGATAACCAAAGGATTAAGAAAGATATGAAATATCGGCAAAGACGACTAGGACGACAAGATACCTGCTATATTGTAGGCATACCGAACAACTTATAAACGGTCGATCATGTAGACACCCTTCAAACTCATCTATGGATAGGAAGAAATCATACCACTACTTTTTTAATAGCAAGCACCAATAATCACATCTATACTTCATTTGGAAATTTATAAAGAAAAAGAAGACAAATTTTGAGCTATGAAATCTAGAAGAACAACTCTGAATATGAATCCACCATCAAAAAGTGCAAAAGCAGCAGCAACAACCATAGCATGACCACAACATAAAAAGAAAGGACATATCGGTTGATGAACTAGTACTATTATACTACAATCGAATAAAAGGGAAACCAAAAATGTTGCATACATCTTGTCTAGGTCCATACATAGCTGAAGAGTTAAACAACAATGGGATGGTCCAAATAAAGACATTGCAAGGACAAGTATTTACAAAATCCGTTAACATCACAAGACTAAAAGAATATAAAATGTAACAATGACATGACACCAACCAATGGTTGTATCTCCATTTGGTCGAACATTGTGTCCCAAGTTTGAAATAAATTTGTATAAATAATTATATTAATAAAGTAATGATAGAAGTGGTTAGAAAAATAACTAACTTTTACCTAGAACAGTATAAAAGAACCACTAAGACATGATGAAACGAAGAAGCATTATTTCATGATGGTAGATTGGAGTAAACAAAGTAATGGATTATAACCTGTTCAAGCAGATCAAAGATCCCCACCCAAAAACTGATAGTCGTGCTATCGTAGAACATTCAAAGCATAATAAGCAAGATCAACTGATTGAGTGAACGTAATGGCATACACCATATATGATATGATTTCATGAGCGTCCCTATTGGAGAAGTTATGGCAACCACCAACTGAAGCTTACACTGAAGGTACCATCAAGGAAAGCTATGGTTAAATGAACTAGTTGAGATCAATGGGGAACTTATTACTCATGTGTCTAGCTTGCTAAACCAAGGACCCCAAGTACCAGTTGGTGTAAATCCAAAGTTAATCAAATAAATCACCGACACACTCCATGGAAAGAACTCCAAAGACCTTGTAATAAAAAAAATTCAGTATGAGGCATACAAATTTGTAGCTATGATTATGTCCATATGTATAACTAGTACCGATTGATCCTCAGATATCAGGTTTGAAATGTTAGAAGTTTTCAAAGTAGTCTCCCAAGAAGCCAAAATATTTAACTGGGAATAGTACCTAGCCGTAGTTTTCAAGGGGACATGAAAAAAATGCGAGGAAATAGGGTCGTCAATCCAATTTAATTCACTCCTTATCTTTCTTGCAATGAAATAGGGTCATCAATCCACTATACTTCACTCCTTATCTTGCTTGCAATGTACATGATCACCCCGATTGGAGACCCTTCATTCAGTGCGAAGTCACAACCTCTCATGATAAACTTTAAAGCATTACAACAACATGGGTGCCCTAGAGGCCCCAAAGTCGAAAAGTTATGGCTTAATTGGTGTCAAGTATTCAATACCACTTACTCAAAATGGCATGTTATCGAACCCATCTGTCATAGTCTACCACTGAATACCCACATACAACTAGAACTAGACTTCACAAAGTGTGGTATATGCAAGGAGTATGAGGGAATGCAGCCGAGATTGACTACTACCATTCTGTCCAAGATATTTTATGTGATATCTCACAATAGTCGAGCATAGTCATACCAATTCCATAGATTGTGCTTAAATCAATCAACAAATTAGAACAACCTATAACTAACGGCAAAAAAGAAGAAGCTTATGAGGCTTGCCTCTACCTAGAAATTTTTAGGCTAGCTAAGGAAGAAAGAAATGCTTTGGCTATTGTACTATTAGTGTCCCAACCCAAGACAACATAAACAAAAAAGTTGTCAGGAGAGACAACATAAGATGATGACAACGAGGAAAATGTTCAATCGAAACCTGAACTATCTAGGGAAAAGGTTAGCATAGTCACTGAGAAAATCTAAACAATGTAACAAAACGACAAAAGAAAAGGATAAAGAAAAGTAAAATGATCTTGCATGCACCAACAAAAGATGAGCTACAAGAAATTTACTCAAAATATGAACAAATCGTCAACAACGCCTTCATTAACAATGTATCAATTAAACATCAGATCGAGAAGAACCTTGATGACCAAGCTATTGCTGATAATGTAAGTCCTGACCAACAAAAAAATATTAAAATTACATTACACTCCCAAAACTATGATCTAGTACATGTTCTAAATAACTCCACACCCACGTCACCCAATAGAATTGAAGAATCCCCATTTGAACTACTCATCACTACCACCGACCAAGATCCCAACTTTATGGAAACATTACCCAAGAAATTTCCCAATTGGAAAACCATTATTACCAAACACATAATCATAGGGTCAACCGATCACCCAAATTGTATAATCGACCACCCTCATGAGTTATATGTTCTAAGCAGTCTCTCAAAAATCTATCAGAACGGACAATAATTGGGTTCCACCAAGTCTAAATAGACCTTGTTTTCCCCGATGGAATAAAACCAATGTTTACCTAGACCACAACTTCAACTATTTATCTTATCCAGATAACCATTATATACACCATCTTGACAATTAACCTCACTTCACCTTTTCTTACTCCGCCTCTAAACATGATGACTACTACCACTAGTTCGTTGACACAACATGTTACTATCGTTAACCCTACAAATACCATTTCCCCTATACTGAGCAGTATTTACATAATAGTTGTCAGAATCCCAAAATTTCCGAAAATTTTAAATTTTTTAAAATACAGATAATATTCAATAATGCAGTCAGCTAATTGTTTTAATTAGTTATATGTTAATGATTTCATAATCTGAATTATCTACTTGATTATGTTTATCTTATAGAATAATTCTTTTTCAGTTTAATGACTTATTTTTCTTTGTGACAACAAGCTGGAACTGTCTTGGTATTCTGGGGCTTACTTAGCTTTTGAGCTAGTGCAGAAAGTTTAACTGCTCTTACAGATTTACAGGTAAGAAAGATCCGAAGCTGCTTGTCAATAATCATAAAGCATACAGATATATGTTTGTTGCAAAATAATAGCTCAGTAAAAGAATAAATATGCTGTTTCAATTTCAAATGCTTTTATGAGGTAAAACAATTCGATTGTTATTCTTTTTAAAGACACCATAGAAAAGAGATTTTTGTCCTAACAGTATTGGTGACAGCTGCTTTCTCTCTCTAGTTGTAATTTATAGTTTTTATTGCAAACTAATCTCTTCGATGTTTATCAATGTTAACCAAAGTCGTCGTGTGTAAGCACCTTAAATATTTCCTTACACACAGACTAAAGATGGCGGGGTTTTTACGTTAAGGGTCTATCTTAAATTGTGAACACAAACCATTTACGTCATGATAAATTTTGGTTACTCCTTGTGATATGAAAGTAATGCGCAATAGTTAATGAGTTTTTGTACTATTATTCCATCTTCCAAAGCTTTGAAGTTTTAAAGGAATCATATCCTCATTACATACTGCTATCAATTAGACTAAATTAGTGTTGATGAACTAAGTTCCTCTACACATAACTTACTTGGAATATATTGTCCAGTTATTGTTATTAAATTATCAAAATTCCAATGACAAGCCCAATAAATACTATAAGGCTTAACATCTCATTTGCAAACCCTAATAGTTTAATAAATAAATGCTCAAAGGAAAACTAGATGTAGCATCCCTCGCCACCTCGACCTAGAGCTCACAGTGTAAGTAAAACTCCATTGTAAGTATCCATCCTGACCTTATCAAAATATTTGATATGTTTGATAGAGTTAGGAGACTGGGAACTTGACGCGACTAAGAACGATTAGGGGAACGAATTTACTAGGGGGAAAGGTTAAAAAAATAATGAATGGAACCTCGGAAAGAATAACAATTCCCTTTATGGGACCGTGTTAGGATGAAGCAACTCACAAATATATTGATTTGTTTGGTTATCAAGTATTGGGTCGACAGAATCCACTTTCACATATCAAAGTGAAGACTTTTCATTATTCTTCGGAAATATTTAATTGTAACTTCAAGCTCCGAGACAACCTTCCTAGGAATTTTGTTCAGAAGTGTGAAGCTTCCTCTTAAAGAAAATTACCATGAGTATATATATATTTTTATTTATTTTTCCTAAAGGTGATCTACACAAATGTGCCAATAAAGTATCTTATTGGATTAATTAAAATAATTTACATGACGTACCTAAATACATGGGCAAGTATATATATATATTCATATACTGAAGATTTCTTATGTATAAACTATCGATTAAAAAAAAAAGTTATAAATACTTGAACAAAGGCTCTTATAAGGGGGTTATGTAGAAGTATTGTGAGATTTAGATATGGGAAAGGCGATAATAGTTGGACTATAATATTTATAAATTATGGGTAATATAAAATTACACTCTCATTTTCAAGAGAGAGAGAGAGAGTCTCGTTTCTAATCAAGATTCTATTTCTAGCAAATCTATTTCGCTGCTAATTTACGGTGAGTTAAATTAAAACGAAAGAGAAAAGTATTGTTATTGATTTTCTCTTTTATGCAGAATTTAATTAAGGATTAAAAAAATGAACGCTACTGCAGTAAGAGGAAAACTGAAGCATAATGGCTGGCTACCAACATGCCTAGAATCCCTCTTGCACGTCCAAAATAGAGTCCGCCTCAGCACTGATGATGGCAGTGTTGGTGCCTTAATTGGTGAGGAGACCAATGCACTCTCAAAGAAGGCCGTTACTCGCCGTTATTTATTTTGGGTTATAGTTCTCTATGAAAGGGGATTATACAGGAAGGTTTTGAGGGGACTCGTTCCAATTATCCTCACCTATTTTGGGCATTTTCCAGTACAAGGACGATAGTTCATTTCGCTAGTGGTTGTGAGTCATATTTGGAGATGTGAAGATGGAAGGAGTTCGCTCAGCGAGCGAGGGCATTGCAAAATTCTCCCAATGCCGTGTTTCTTGGTGTAAGTTCTTTTCTTACAATATCTCTAATGTTATAGCTCACTGTGTACCGCTAGATCAATGGATTTAAATTAATATGGCTTCATGGGTCATGAATCTTGGAACGCCCCAATTCTGAGATCTATATTTTTCCTAAAAGAATTTCAAATTTGGCTTATTCGATGTAAACCCTATGCTTTTGGTTTCCAATTCATGGGTGTTGAATTAGTGCCTGATGTGTAAATACCTCACGCTAGATAAACCTCTGCATGTTAGATCTAATGGATGCCTCTCTGCCTTTTTAATTGATAGATATTTAAAACTATCAGCACTGAATGAATATCTATGCGTGGATCTTGTTAGAAATTCTCTGCCTTTTTAAACCTATCAGCGTTCGATGAATACCTGCACGTAGAACTCACTGCATTTTTTAAAATTCATGTTTTCCTTGAGTCAAGATAGTAAATTATCTAGATCATTGTAGATTGATAGAACCACATCCTTATGAGATGTTGGTTTTGTTGGGATCCCAACCATTTTATTTGTGGAAGCACTTTATTTGATTATAGAACTAGATCCATTTGTCCTTTTCTTTAGTGGAGACTTGTGGATCCTCTACGATTGTAGGTACTCGCTACGGTTTACCATCAAGTTGTTTTGTACTTAGAGGATGCACCTTTTCTTTTTTTTTTTAAAGTCCAAAGAATGGATGTTGCAATGCCATTATTTGCATATGACTTAAATATGAAGTATAGCATGCGACTGACATAAATATGAAGTAATGCATGGGTCAACCTCATGGTGAGGAACACCAAACAACAGCTTGCTTGTTTTGTAAAAACGAAGAAAATTATAATGGAATTCCTAGATTATGAAATACATTAGATTCATCGTTATTAACACGTCATATTCAAAATTCCATTTTCATACTAGACGCAGAGAATATAAAATACCAGAATGGAATGTGACCACTAATTAGTAATGACTCTGAATACATGAACGAACACAGCAGCATAACGACAACCATGGTAGTTGGAGATGTGATTTTCCGAATAGAATCGACAAGGTCTCTAAACTTTGTAAGGAGTTCAATGGAAAGGCCCGCTAGGGTTTCACACAGGCTGCTAGAGATCTTTGAATTTTTGGAGGGGAGAGATGCGTTAATGCTTCTTGGTTTCAAGACTGTTGTCTCAGGGTTTTGATTAGTGGAAAATCCATGGTCAATTTTCACGTATTTTGCACGTTACGAGCGCAGATTACGTCTCCATCTTGACCATCATCGATCAATTTGCAGGGTGATCTTATTATGCCTTGCCTTCAACAGGAAATCCTATGTTTCAACGTAATGCCAATGGGTTCTCGAATACTTACAACTAGGGTTTATGGAAAATTCTAGGATTTTACTGTATGGTGCTAATGTAACTGGTGTTTTAGCAAATTAAATATATTGTTCTTATCCTTCTGTGGTTAGTTTTTGTTTGGTGGCCAGTCATGCTTCTTTCTAAATTATTGAACCATGATCTCAGTGGCTACAATAAGTCTTTATATTTGGGCATACAAGAACATTCTCTATTTATGCTCTTGAATCCATCGTCATTTTGTTTTACCAGGTTTTGACTTTCTTAGCACATTTTTTGGTAAAAAGATTTGGGTCATGAGCATCGATTTAACTGTATCGATTTGGGACATTATTGCTGTAAATTGAATACCTAATATTGATTTCGTTGAGGAAGATCTGTAATCATCTTAATCCGCTATGGTTCCATTCAACCTTTTTAATTTAAACCTGCCCTAGTAGATTCGTGGCCCCAGCTCAGGGGTGGCTCTAGGCGGAACAACACACGCCAAATGGAGCCAATGGATGGGAGGAAAGTCACTGTCAAGTTTCTAGTTGCTCCTTGATTTGTTTTATTAAGTAAATGTTGTGTTGTGTTCCCTGAATAATCAGTATGGGCAGGCATGCTTGGTAGTATAATTGCATGATTAATATTTTCTACTTAAGTAATGGTATTTATTATGCTCTTATTTCTTTTGTGAACTCACATGTTTGATGACAAGCTGTAGTTGCAGAGAAGCTGCCACAACGAGGGGAAAATCACCCTATGACGATAGCATGGCCGAGATAATGGCTTATGTATATACACAAATGGGTAATTGAATTGTCACAAAGATAGCACTTTTATTTATTCATTTAAATTAAATTAACTAACCATGTCTTGTACTTTGAAGCAGAGTTTAGTCTCTTCTTCAGCCATTTTCCTTCTCTGACAATTTGCCAAGGGGAGCAGGAGCCCTCATAACACCCTACACCAAAGAACATTATTTCTCGCTATGGTCACATTCAAAGAACAGTCCTCTCACTATTATATTGTATATGTATTGTTTTTTTTGTGATTGTCGAATTTCATTGGTGACTATTGGAACCCAATAGAAAATAAAAAACTTGATTGCCTTATTTGCAGCTTTAGTAGACCATACGATATTAATATCAATAGCAGAAATAAATAATGGCATACGTTGAGTCTGTCTTTACACTTGAAGTGCTTGAATGGAACTGTTATTTTCAGCTGAATAACTGCTTTCCTTAATTCTAATCAAAGCTTAATTATCAATGAATTTTCACTCGTGTTTGGGAGAAGCCTTGTTTTTCTACTTTTGACATAGATAGATCTGTCAAGCTTTAGGGGTACATTACATGGTGGTATGTAAAGAAAAAAATGTTGGATTCCTATGAGTAGAGCTTCTTTGAGGGAATATTTAGTCAGATAAGGCATAATATGCAAGTTAGTTTATGTTATCAACAGAAAATTTAGTGAATGGATATAAATTGTCGGATGGTTGTATTACCCTACGTGTAGTTCAGCCTTTTCTTGATTGGCCATGCTCCATTTTAATTACCATATCTGATATGTCACTAACATGTTTTGTAATAACAGCAAAACAGAAAGAAAAAATATATATATATATATTAACCCCCTCTTTTACACATAATGGCATTGATGGTATCAGAGGAGCGTTACACTAGAAATAAGCTAGCAAAAGGGTATCTTAACATAGGTTTTAAGAATTTCTTTTGTTAAATGTTAAGTGGAATAACCCTTGCTATAGTTATAATAGTTTGTTGAACGAATACTTTGCAATGCATAAGTGATGGGTCGTAGTTTTGACCACGCCCTTGATAAGTTGATGGCCTAACCTAATTTAAACTAAAGTTTTTGTTGTTTAACATTACAACGAGCATACATGGTTGACTTCGGGAGTATCGAACCTTATAGAAACTTCAAACCACCATATGATTGGAATATAGAAATCATTTCGTTGATTGAACACCGGGACTATATAGATTACCCACTGCATGCAAATAATTTGATTGTGTACATGGACTCACCGTAGCCAAGCGTTGTGAAGTTAAAAGGCACTTACGAACCCTAAACTTGTTATTCCCTCCATTGTTTTTGGCCTCCGGCCGCTCTGCTACTGTGTTTTTGACTGCCCTGTCACTCTGCGACTAGTTGCTGATAGTCTCCCAGCTTGCTTCTTTGTCTCTTGCACCTTGTGAGCTTGCCGTGAACGCTCAATAGAGAAGAGTTGTAACAAAAATTTGTTCGCTTCTAGGGCTGGGTTGGTTTTTTTCCTTCGGGGTTTCACCTTCACGGCTAGCTCATTTCAGTATTCACCAGACTATGAAAGTCTCATTCATCTGTGGCCCAGTAGTGAGATCTGTGGTTTCGCATCTCAAACTTTGTTGGGTCTTAGGGTTTCATAGCAAAGTGGACTTTTGGTTGGGAAACAGTTGCAGCCCAAGCGTATATACATGCTTGGTTTGTCGCTCCATCTCTTGGCCATCGCTGGTCATTGCTGTGTTGGTAACCTCCATGTTTCCTGTGACAGATGAAGGATTTGTTCCTCCTTGCATTGGTAGCTGCACTACTGTTTATGGGTGGTTACGTGTCAATGAAGTTTTAGGTAAGAACTATTATTGGTATCTTTGCTTCTTTACACTTCTGTTTCATTACATCTCTGTTTATATAAGTGCAAAGTCTTATGATATCGTGGTTTTTCTTAAAGGTGACGGCTTGTCCTTCTGCATGGTTGGTGCAAGGCTGGGACAACCGCTTGCTCATGGGTAAGCCTTGGATATCCCATGGCTATACATCCTTGTTCAGTTCCTTATGGGACATTTGATGGTTGGTCGCCGTGGCCTGCAAAACCCTCGTGGTTTTGGTTTACTTGGGTTAACTTGGTTCGTAGCTTTTGTTGATGATAAACCCTTGCTTTATGCAGGGCTTCCGGCTTAGGCTGTGACCTGTAAATTTTGGTTTTGCTTCTAGTTTTTGTGTATAAATGTATAAATGAGGGAAGGCTGGTAAAGCCATACTCTGTTAACTCTTAGAAGCTGAGAGGCATTTAGAAAGGAGCTTAAACTCTTTTATTTGATACCTCTATTGTAATTTTGATACATAGGGTTTTTACCCCAACTCAGCAAAATGAAGATGTATTTATTGTTTTTAAATTATCTTTTTAATTACAATATAATAATATAATTATTCTGTTATTTCTTATGTTGTATGATGGGTTATTAAGCTCGGTTTTTCGAGCAAGTTTATGTACTGTAAATTTACTTTCCTGCAAGCTATTACCTTTGAGTTTGCTCTATAAGTTATTTTAATATTACCTGTTTAGGATGACTGTATATTATTTTATGTTATCTTGCTTTAATTCACTCTATTCTAATAAAGTTTTAAATATTGTTTTATATTGGTTAACTTTCAGAAAATATGTAATTTAATGTTCTTAGAGTTGTACTTATGTAATTGTATAGTTACATCTTTAAAGTACACAATTTATATTTATTTGATATTTATTATAATGAGATAAGAATGTTATTTTACTTACAAATAAATATTATTCCTATAATTATATACATTATCTTTGTACTTAGTCTATTTATAAGTGTATAATGAGAAAGTATTTTATTGTTATATTCTTATGCTTTCTATACTAAATAATTTATAAAGAATTCCTCTTCTATCTATATTACCCTATTTAGATTATAACATTAGAATTTATAAATAAAGGTAATAACAAATTAACTGTGTTCCTTTCTTTAAATAATTAGTAGTTTTGTTTAAATTCCTTAAAAGATAGGTTAGTAGCTGTAGAACTTGTGTAATTTCAGCTAGATAAGATGAATGAATTATTTACATTATCAGTTATAAAAGAAATCACCTAGCTAAAAATCTTAAACCAACTAGTTTTATCTTTAGAACTAGATCAAGGTTATTTTATCCTAACTCACAGTTTGGTTGCTATAATTACAGTAGTTATTTATCCTAAATAGGAAAAGAAATAAACTACAGAGCTGAAAAAGCATTTTTATTTAACCTAATACTACACATTTTAACTATTATCTTCTTTTCCTTTTGTTCAAAATAGATATAAGGATTACAGAAGTGAATGCTATAAGGAAAACTATTTCGTCTACCAAAACATACTACTGTTAGTACATAATAATATAACTTCTTTTCCTTTTCTAATATTCTGACATTCACAGTCTAGATCTAACACTATTCTATGTACAAATTAATAATTATTCTGATAATGAATATCTGCATAAGGAAAACATTCTACTATTCAAGCTAACATCTTATTTTCAATTTACATCATACTTCATTCATTTAAATACACCACCTATGCTAGAGTACGATCTGGATTACTCCAGATGGGGAAAAACACAGGCAGGATTTTTTTTTCATCAAGAATAAATTCATTATTAAACAAGCTAAGATATTCTATCCTCTAAGTTTACATCATAACCTGCAAATGCATCATTCATTCACACACAGATAATAACACAAAAATTAATAGACAGCAGAACCTGTTCTTAAAGCTTGGTCGACAACAGCAATGGGAGGCCGTTCCTCCCTACCAACTCCTGGAGAGCGCTCAAACAGCGACTCCTCAGGACCCCCGAGCCTGCTCTGGTCTCCTTGGATAGAACTAGGTGAAGCAAATAACCAAGTACTAGTCCTGAGACTCAATACCAATCCTGAACTCGTTAGTTAAATCTCTCAGCTAAGAAGCTGTATTAGATCAAGTTCCTGCAGTTTATCGCTCAAACCACCTTCCTTATAGTTTCCCTTTTCCCAATGAATTCCTTGAAGTGCATTCCCCTGAATGATTCTTCTTCTGGAAAATATATGAGCAGCCTCAGCTCTCTACATTGGGCATTTTTAAAAGATTGCCTAGGTATTTTTGGGTTAGTTGTCATTAATTGAGCCACCTCATCTGATCCCACTTTCTTGGGGGATCATGACCCCAATTGTTGTCTACCTAGCATCATTTTTTTCTAGAGTGACATAATCACGACATAATAACTAGAGTGAATATCAATTGGAATCAAAGCAGTCCCTCCAAGTCCTCAATCATTGGTATTCATACTATGGAAATTTTTTGTAGAGATAACAAAGATACAAAACACGTTAGCAACAATTTTTCAACAAAAGACCGCTATCCACCAAACAACATTATCAGACCTTGAACACTAAATTGAAATGGAACAAAATCATCTGCACACATTCTAGAATAATGAACAATAGTCATCCAAGTAAGCCAAACCCGTGCACATATAATTTAGACACCTAGTAGTTCAGTTAGCGAAGCTTCTTGTTAAGGTTGGGAATATATAGTTTCTCCTCGACCTTGATATATAAAATGTTAAGACCAACACTATTATCACAAGATTTCTCGACTGTCTAAACTCACCACACTAAACTTGAATATCCATATTTCTCTATATGAATGGGAATATTTCCAGTTCCATCTTCCTTTCTCTACTCCATCCAATGTCAAAGAATGTAGTGAAGTCGATTAGTTGATTGTTGTGCCTAACCTCCAACAACCTTAATGAAAAATCAAACAAGTTTTTGTATCACTATCCCCATTTGTTTGAGCATCTCCCTTCTCTTTTTGGGATGAAGAAATGTTTTGTTGCTAGGGGATATGTTGGGGGAGCCTAGTAGTTTGGCCGACTAGGTCCTCTACCCGACCATCATTAGGTTAACCTATTCAGTTGGTTACTTTGACCGAATTAGTAGTTGCAACATAATAACTACTCATAACATGTATATACAGGTTGTTGAGCCTTGTATAGATATATGTATTGTACAACATTTTACATTTGTTAATACAAAGACTTGTTATGATTGTCCCACTTACTCTCTTCTCTTATGTCATGTATGTGCTGATATAATCTCTTCCCGGTTAATATGATTATACGATGTAATATTGGTAACTCTATGCAATCCTTATGAGTACAACAAATATAATCGATTTAAACATCAACTATATTAGGTTTTTTTTATTATGACCACAAATATCGTTGAGAAAATATCTCTTGATAGAGTGTCCAGATTCTTGGTGTTGGGTGGGCCTACTGGAGTAGGGGATGGTTGTGGTGATCCCATTGGAGGATGGAATGGTAGTGGTGGGCCTAAATAGACTAGTGGATTAGTTGATGGTGCATTAATGGATGGTAGTGGGTCTACTGGAGGAGGGAATGGTAGTGGTGGGTCTACAATAGGAGGTAGTGGATAATAACTATATGCATGTGAGTGGGTCGATGATCTAGAACATGTTAGATCAGTAGATGGAAGAGGTAGTGGAGGAGGTGAAGGAGCATTTTCCTTAGAAGATGACTCCAATGAATATTTTGGAATACTTGTCAACTCCTTAAGTGGTGTGAGGGAATTGACAGTAGTACTCATTAATAAATTCATATATTGGGGAAGGGTTGATCATATGGGAGAGCTTGGGGCCACACACAATGTCACATTGTCGTACAAGCTCCACCTTGTGTCAAACTATCAAGACGAAAATCTGATCTGTCACATGATGACGGAATATAGGACTTGGACTATGCTACTACATGTTGGGTCCATGATCAAGAAATAGCTCATCAACCTCATCCATCTCCTTATCACACTAAGGTTGTTAATCGCCAACATGTGTGCCAATATCTACAAAATAACATAAACAATAATTAAAAAATTCAAACAAAATATTATAATCAAGTACATGTGCATTAAATAAGACAAAAATAATGAAAATATATTAATCAAAATATAATGATCATATTACCTCTCATGTTTGGTGGGTTGGCCTGAGTAAATTGGGTGTTCATACATCCTTGCTAGTCCATCCCTACATATAAATACTAGATATAATTGGTGATTAAGAATTCATCATCATTCTATGTAACTTCTCCAAAGCATCTACATTTAATCCCAACATATGAAATTGAGAACTCCCCTCTTGGAAAACCCTTGCTCCTAGATGTGCATATGCACATTAGTCATAATCCTAGATGGCATGTGGTCAAATGTCAAACCGAATGTGGGTTAAATCACTACAAACCTATCAAAAAATATAGTAAATAACTATGATGCGAAGGGGAAAACTATCCCTTGCAACTAACTATGACAGTGGTTGAAAGCTATAAAAAATTGTCATAACAAAAAGTACCCCACCTGATCAGCTCAAGCTTCTACAATAAAGTCTATACATAATATAACATAGCACATATAATGTATTTCCCATGTGTGATATGGTCTTCTATCATGGTAACAAAAAAACTTTAGCACCTAGCATCCCTTCACCAAAATCCATGTAGCCTCAACTAACAATATCCACACTTGGAACTCACTGAGATGAGTAATATCCACACGAACAAATCATTGAACATACATCAACTGAGTCTTAGCTGGAACACTAGGTGATAGATCAAGAAAATGGGGAAACTCGTCCTCCCTCCTATAGAAGCTTGTGATTAAAGAAATATCCTCCTCTGCGAGCTAGCACCAAATATTGGGACCAACCTTGAAGTCCTTCCTATCATGATCCCAATGATAGGTCAACTTTTTTAGTATCTCAGCTTGTCCCTTGAGTGAATTAGCCTCATAAAATTTGAGGAGGACAACATCAAATAAGATCTACTGAGTCACACTAGCAATAGGACAAGGAAACAAATCCTCTCCCTCTCTCTAGCATGCCATACTCGATCAACATTATACAATTTGACTAAAAATAGTTGTGGTTCTTGTCCATGATTTACATACAAATTTTTCCATACATTAGATTAACAAAATAAAAAATATATACAAAATAGTTACATGAAATACTTATTAAATTTTTTAAAATATTTTGGACTCAACAAACATTTCCATCCCTAGTGCTTACAAAATAGTCACAGTGTTCATGATACACCCTTTTTTAACATAGTGACATTGAGTACTTAATAAACCTAAAGCATTGGATAAAGTGCACTAAAAAACAAAATTTATAAAAAAAAAAATCAAAATATTACAATTTTTTTTATGTTATGTCAATATACCTAGGATAATAGAATGAACCTATATCATTGCTCCACAAAACACACTAGTGGATATTTCTATTTTTTTCATTTTTTTTCATTATTAATGAACCCAATCTAGTCGAACACGAACACAACATTAATAGTGCAAAAGAGAATGCATCGATGGCTATTTCTGGTTTTTCAATTATAAATGAATTGTCGGTGCACTGGTTACTTTTTCGGTGGTTGACAGTGCACCTAACATACTGAAATGCATTAGAGATGTTCTTTGAATGATGCACTAATCACAGTGCGCTAAATGGCACACTAGTGAACATTTATTCCTTTAAATTATATTTGCATTAGTGGCACGCCTGATCTAATTTAACACACTGGTATCGATACACCACAAAACACATCGTTGGATATTTTTAGGTGGTTATTCCTAAGGTGTAAGCAAAATTTTGGACCATTTGTATCCTAAATTTGATGAGTTTTTTAGCCAAAATTTTTCGGAAATTGTTTAAATGGTAGTTTTTAGTGATTGTAATTGTATAATCCAGGTGCCCCAAGGTTAATGGAGGGTCTTGAATCCATTTCTGCAATAAAAAATTAACCAACTCCAAAATCCAACTAAATTTACCATGAAAGATGCAAATGGTCGAGAATTTAACCAACTCCTATTTTCAAACTTGGAAATGTGATTTTTATAACTAAGACATTGGTTAACGGTGTGCCTTACAATACACCAATAGTTAATTTCTTGGTGGTAGAAAATGTTCCTAATATAGAAGAATGCATCAATATAAGTGCATCATATGTTGCATTGATGATGGTGCAACATGATACAAAGCACTATACATGTCACAAAGTGATGTTATTGAGAGCATTGATGTACAATAACCACACCATGTTTACAATGAATTACCCGATGTGTTTATATTAAACACATGCACTGGACATGGGGGTGACTTGAGTTCCAACAGAGAACTCACGGAAAATAATTTTATTAGCAAAAATTATAAGATCCCTGATATGTTGTTTATTGTAAGGTTTTCCGTTACACCAAAACCTACAGATGTTGATGAACATTTGAAACCCAACACAAGGCCCTATCATCAAGAGTGGCGGTTAGTCCACTTGTTTTATATTCCCAGAGGTGTGGTGGTTATACCATGTGGAGGTTGTAACAATACTCCAACACCCTACCTCCGATGTAGCTCAGGGAATTGAACCCAAGACCTATGCTCTGATACCATGTAAGGTTTTCAATTACACCAAAACCTGCAGATGTTGATGAACATTTGAAACCCAACACAAGGCCCTATCACCAAGAGTGACGATTAGTCCACTTGTTTTATATTCCTAGAGGTGCGACAGTTATAGAGGTTGTACTAATACTCCAACATTTATAAACACACCGGTGCTTATGTCTATGATAGGAGCATCGGTTGTTTAATTATACATATATATTTTAAAATCAAAATTTATATCAATAAATTATCTTAACTTTCTAATGCATTTATAAATAATAAAGTGCGCCGGTGTGATTATAGATAATAAGTGCTCTAGAGACAAAACACCATAAAAAACTTTGGTTTCCCGCCCCCACTATCCACTTCTACTATAAATGGAAAATGTGTTATTTTTATTGGAGGTTCCTCCAAAATCTCCGCTAGAATGTGTTTTCCTTGTAGTTCCTCAAGACCCATGTCTAGTGCTTAAAACCTCATGTTGGTACTACTATCTCCACTGGTAGGCTAAGAATATCCTTATGAGGTCATATGTGATGGTTTTAGATATCTTTCTTGATTCTAAAATCCTAGAGGATTTATTTAGGGCCTAAGGCCCAATAATACTCCCTTGACCATGTCTTACTATCTAAGAATCATACCTAGTGCTAGAAACCTCTAATTCCCCCTGATACCCTAATTCTAAGGCCAGTGGTCCCTTTGAGAGGTCGTGTGTGTTGGTTGAAATCATCGTTCTTGGTCGTGGATGCTAGAGACTCTTGCTCGAGTACTTAAGGCTTGAGTTTCTTCACTTAGCAATGTTGAGGGCCCTTAGACATGTATCCTTTAAGTGATCGAAACCTACCAGCAGTGTTGATGTTCACACATAGGGGCTAAGAGTATACTCATAAGGCCATTTGTGATGGTTTAAGGTGTTAGCATTGGCATTGAATACCTATAATATTCTTTCAAGGCCTAAGACAGAGGTTTCCTCCCTCAATCATGTCCAAATCTTCAAGACCCATACTAGTGCAAAAACCTCATAAAGGATCTACCATTAATCAAGCAATTTTACAAACAATTTACTAAGACCTATACAAATATCTTCAATCAAATACTTAAATTTCAATTCAAATAGATTTCAGCATCACCTTTATATTTTAATAAATTAAAAATTGATTATTTTTAATAGAAATTTTGCAATGAGAACTTTTTATTTATTTTTTATTTTTTATTTTTTATGAAATGGTCCATGACCCTGTTCTCTTACACGCAAGATAAATACTTATTTGAGCATTTATATGAATGCACCAACCTACCAACCTGCATTGAATGTAAGGTAGACCGACTGACTATGTTTAAATCAGTTTTGCCTACTTATATATTCATTATTGGGATGCTTAATCCGGCCATCACTCTGCATATGCATATGCCAGTCTTCTGAGGTAATACTTTCCAGCCTAGCCTAGCTATATTGTAGTTATTCATGAAATTTCTATGGCTTGTATTTATATTAGTATTTCTATCCTTGTATGTTGTATTTCTTCCAGTTATTCATTCTATATATAATTATGCCATTGTGAAAGATAGCTTTTGTGCTCGAGCATAACTACAATGTGATGTTGTTGGTGCAAGAATAGAAAAGGTGACTTTAACAACAGGGGGAAAGTTTATTCTTACCATTGAAGAAATTAACTTGGAAAGGTCTACTAAAGAATTAGATGAAGCAGTGTTATCAGGTATTCTTTCCAGCTTGGCTTGGAATATTGTTTTATAGCAAGTCAGTTATGTTATAACATGAGTTTACTATCCAGTTTACAACAAGTAAAATCATTTCATTGTAAAAAATAGGGCAACTCAAGGCCTATAGACAACATGTAAACCATCTGAAACGAAATCTATATTGCTAAACAAAGTATTTACATTGACAAGAAAAATCATCCATTCCATGAAAAGATAACTTTTTTTTTTCAATATAAAATATGATCTTTCTTCTGCCAATTTCTTCACTAATTTTATTATTTCCTCATAACTTCATCATGACAGACTTATTATACCAGCTTGGGGAAGAATAATTGTTGCAGTGTACCATAGATTATATATATTTACATATGGCAGTATTAACCTATTTACTATGAACAAAGACTTTATATTTACCTGTGAACAATGAATTTATATTTACCTGTGATTCATATTGCTAGAATATTTCTATTGCGCTTTGTTGCACTCCCAGATACATGTAGAGCCCTTGAATTATTCATTGGACTACATCATTGAGGGACTTCACAGTCATTAGACTGCATTCTATTAGGTCCGATCATATATTTTGCTACAGCTATCGCACTTCAATTCAGGTTTGGTTTCTCTGTTGCGCTCTTGGACACATGTAGAGCCCTTTAATTCTTCATTGGACTGCGTCATTGAGGGACTTCACAGTCATTAGACTGCGTTCTATTAGATCTGGTCATATATTTTTCTACAGCTATAGCACTTCAATTTCAGTCTGGTTTAGCCTGCCGCCTAGTGAAAGTTTCCAAATCTAATCCTATGCGTTGCAGTCCTATATCCCCACACTCTTGATAATCTAGTGTGAAAATCTAGATTATTCATGCATTATGCACTATTTCTAGCTCCAGTGGTACCTGAGTCTTCTGATCAAAAACTGTTGTGCACAACCCCAGCCATCCCAGGTCACAACGTTAGCTATATATCGTTTTTCCTTTCTAACCAAGTCGCAGTATAGAGGTTAGTCTTTACCGGATGCAGGTCACCTACTAATAACATGAAGTAACGTGTCAATGCAGAAGCACAATTTTTCAAAAAAAACAACTGTAGCAGAACACGGTGTAAATTCGTTCTTTCCATGTGCTATGCATGCATGAATCTACATTGTGTCAAGAGCTAAGCGAACTACAATGTCTTTGAGGTGGTTAGCTGAGGTCTGTAATTCCTCTCCAGGATGTTTTTTAATGGGTGTTTAAGTCTTTTCGACATTTCATTGGCCTCCATGATGTAATCAAACTCTGCCTATACATCCTTAGTTCTGTGTATTCTTTCAAGCATTGCTCTCCCCTTTTCCATGTGCCCTCTCTCGATTAGGCTGCTGGGCATATCCGGAATCCCCATCGCTCCCGCTGCCAAATGTACCTAGGTTTGCAATAAAAGAACGTCGTGTTGCAAGTTAAGCAAGGAGATGTGGACATATACAACAAGAAAGACAATTTGAAGTGTTGAACCACAAATTCTATTAATAAAATCTTATGGTTGATACAATATTTTAAAGACATTAAATTTTTCACATAATTGGCCATTACATTATCCGGATTTCAAAAGTAATCATGAGACATGTTAGTTTGTGTAGTTCTTATGTTACAATCAAGAAACATTGCATAAATTTATGGATCTATCTACTAAATAAATAAAAATAATTCATTTCAATGGATTGTTAGTTTGTGTAGTTCTTATGTTACAGTCAAGAAATATTGCATAAATTTATGGATCTATCTACTAAATAAATAAAAATAATTCATTTATACATTTCTTAAATGTGGATCATAAATATGGAATTCATAACATTTTGAATCTCACCAAACATGTTCAAATTCTAAAAATATAAAAAAGAGGGTGGGTTAATGGACATCATTGGAAAATATCTCAAAAAATCTAATTTGTTTTTGTCAAATTGTTTTGACTATTCAAATGAATTCATATACATTTTGATCCTCTTACATTATAATGCTTTGATGCGAGTACATATATTAATGCAAAATAGAACATTGATATGTAGATTACAACAAGCAATTTGTAGCTTGTTGAGGAGCAGATCCAGCACATGAAAAGTAGAAAAGTAGCTAGGGAGAAGGGAGAATTTGGAGCTAGCTTGAAAGGATGTAAAGGAAAATGAAATAGTGGAAAAAGAGAAGTACCTACATATAGAACATAGTTAAGGGAGCTCCAATGATTGTAGCAATGTCTCTGCATTTTTCCTTACATTGACATGTGGATTATCTTGCATATGTTTGTAACAATCATAGGAAAATGCTGGGGAGATGTGAAGATCCTTAAGGGACGGGACTCTGGAAAGTGCAGTGAAGGTCAAACCTTAATGCTCTATTGTACCAATGTCTATTGTATCCTTTGGTAATGTCATGCCTTGAGATTTATGTATTGTTAATTCCCATGCCATTTTAAGTGGGATTTGAGTACGACCCCCGCTTTGTATAGGTGGAAATGGTAGACAAGTAGGATTGTTGGTATCCCATGCAGGACTAATGTACTTTTGGAAGTTAATAACAACAAATGTTGGAAGTTGTGGAGGACGATGGTTTGATTTGTAGAAAATATCAACCACTTTTTCGAGCGATCCATTAACAAGGCCTGCTGAAACCTAGAAGTTTGATGTTAACATTACTCGTTGCCCAAGGAAAAACAACATTGCACACTCTAGTTGCTCATATTCAATTTGAGAAGTAGCATTGTTGTTAATGTGCTCAGCAATAGAAAGTGCTATTGGAATTTGCAAAGACTTCAACATGTGTAGATTATGAAGAAAACCTAGTTGGTTGGTTGCAAATAAGTGCATGGAACCTTTGAAAGAAGATAACTCATCCTTAGAAAGGAAGGAGTCTGTCCTGGACATGAGAAGCTTCCAATCCTTTATAGTAGTTGTTGCATTTCTGATGTTGTTAAGAAGGTTCCTGAAGGTGACCTGTGATGGGTCATTTCCTTTTTGGCAAAAAATAGTTGAAAGAGTTATAGTTGTGTTGAAGTTGTGCCAAAGTGCAGTACCATGGGAAGAAACTGCATACAATGGAATGTCCATAACCGGTGGTAATTGGGCAAGGTCTCCCACAAGAATAATTGAGAAACCACCAAAAGAGATGTTTTTATGGTGAGGGAATGCTTCACGGAGACGTTCATCAATCTGGGTTAAAAGTGTTGGGCCTAGGAAGCTCATTTCATCAATGAGAATGTAGTGGATATGGTGAAGTTCTTCTTGGAGGTTTAAAAGTGAATTCCCTTCCAAAGACATGAAATTTTTTATAGGAATATGAAGGTTTGAATGGATTGTAGACACTTGGATGTTGAATGATGCGATGCCAGTAGGGGCTAGTAGCAATATTGGGGATTGACTGAAGTTTTTGGTCAATGAAAGGGATTCTCTTATGTAGTGAATGAATAATGATTTTCCAGTGCCAGCAGTTCCTTGCATAACCATTCTAAGTGGAGGACTTGTTAGGATGTTTGCGGAGTGATTCAGGATGATGGAGTGGGCTTTCATTTGAGTTGGGGACAATGTTTGAGAATTTGGTGTATCAGAGTAGGATGGTTGATGGAGGTGGTGGTGTGAGTGATTATTTTGTATGAAGTCAATGGAAAGTTCTTGCAAGATGAGGGGGATGGTCGTATCATGATAATTATGGTTTTTGTCAAAGTCAAGACGACCAAGGATGTCAAGGTCACTTATTTGCATGTCATTGGTAGGGTGTAGTGGGGATAGCAATTCCCATTCATCCAATTGCATGGGTTGTGGGTTTTGCAAATCATCAAAAACCATGGTGTCACTCTAATAAGGAAAGAGGTTCAGTTGGTTTCCAATCAACATGCCAAGGAGTGTAGTTCAATTTAAGTTCTTGCCAGTTTGTAACAATGGCATCGTCGGAATCACCAATGTTGATTTGTATATTGCAGAAAGGTTTGTATAACATGAGTTCAAATCTGCAGAAATCAATGAACAAGGGTGTATCTATGGAGGGGATTGAATAATAACAAGGAAGAACATGGGCGATGGCAGGGGGATCTCTTGGTTTCCATTTTTATTTTTTTCGATGAGAATTATATGACCAAGATCTTGCAGCCTTAATGAGAGATATGGAATGAAGAGCGAAAGGGAGTGAACGTTAGGTGCCTATGAAGTTTGTTGATGTGAAGGATGTGGGTTTGTCTGATGAAACACGTTTATAATTTTTTTGGTTGACATTGAGGGATAAGAAAGTACGGCTACTAATTGTGAGAGGTAGTTTTTGCAACATATGGCATGTTTCTTGGGATCCAATGTCACAATCAACAAGTGTTTTTGAAAGGAATTTTTGAATAGCAACAATGGAAGGGTTAAGAAGTGGTCCAGGATGGAAAATTCGTCAAAGCATTTGGTGAAAGCTTTCAGATTTTGTTTCTGATTTAGCTACATACTTAGCAATATATTTTTGAACGTCATGTATGCTGAGAATTGGTTGACAATCAACATTCCCATGCCATGTTGATAGGATGGAAGGGATATGGTTATTCAAACGATCATCATTGCGAGCTGTTTTGTATATTTTTTTGCCATTGGTATCAATGAACATGGAAGATGAGTTTTGTAAAGACCATGGAGCATTATAACAACATGTGTAGGAAGACCCATTTTTTTCGAAGGCATGTATTTGTTGTGAATTTTATGTGTCATTGGATGCAATTGAGTAGTTCTGTAAAGTCATGAAAAGGTTTTTTTTTAGAATGTCGTCAGTAGATAACAGGGATGGATCAAGCATAGAAGAATGGGGTAAGAAGGGGGCTTGTTGGTGGTTATCTCATGTGTTCCAAGTAGAAATAAATTGATCAAAGAAGTCCTTAGCTTTATCAACCTCAGTAGCATTCTCCCAGTCAAGCGTTTCCATATCAGGTGCATTTGGTAACCATATGAAACCATGAATATGTGCAGAGCCTCTACTTTGCCATTCATACCTATACATGCAATATGTATTAGTAATATGTGGCAAAATTATAAAAGGAAAATAAATATGTTGTTGGAAGAAGGGATACGAAGCTTTACATATACCAAAAATTGTGTGTGTGGATGTGTTTAACCAAGACGTCTTCATGAAATATTGTGAACACGTGGTGCATGTAGAGCAATGCAAGATGTGGGTTGGAGATGATATTTTGTATTCTCCATTCTTGGTGCTTGCTCAAAGAAGTGGGTGGTGTCCCAGGCATGATCGCATGTAGGTCGGGCCACTTAGTGTCGGCTGCACTCAAAGTGAAGAAAAAAGTTGGGCAACCAAGCTAGGAAATCATATCTGTCAATTTGTTCCTTGATTTGTGCCAGAAAGACCATGTTCCACGGAGTGTTGCGGCAAAACACATGATTTGATCTGGTAGTTTGTCTGAAGGAGTTTGTTCCAAGCGGTTGTTGAGTTCAGATATGGTTGTGGGGAAGTTGTCTTCAATGTTTTTTTTTAATAAAGATTGCTGCTATTGATTGGCTATGATGGTGCATGATGAGATTGTAAAGGTAGTAGCGGAATCGTGGGTGGAAACCAAACCTGTTATCATAGTATCGAAGAAGGTGCAATGCATATTCATGGAGATCAATTGATTTAAAATGCGGTTGTTTGAACATGGCAGTTCCTTGGGGGGAAAGTGATGGAAATTCCATTGAGAAAAGGCCCTCTGTATTGTATTCATTGATAGGTGCAAACCTATAGGTGGCCAATCCATTGCATTTGTTGGAGATGAAGAAGGTGTTTGCAAGAAAGTTCTGATTTGCCGGAACTTTGTGTCTGTATTGGGTATAGTATTAGAAAAGGACGAATTTTGATGGGAGTTTGGCTCTGAAATGTCGGCTTGATAAGGGTGAACATATTTAGTAGGAAAACTAGAATCAGGGGCAGTGGAGTGTTAATGTCGAAGAAAAGGGGAAACATTAGTGGGGGAAATTGGCAAAGCCATAATTGCAGGTTGGTCAAGTTGCAGATCTTTATAGTATGGGTCATGTGATATCTTGTATTCCAAGGCTGCAAGAACATGGGATCTACTGACAATGCAATCATAGGATTGATTGTTGAAGGTTTTATGAGTGACAACTAAAATGTCTAAGTCTTCAACACGTTGAGGCAAAAAAATGAGGATGGTTGAAATGTCTTGTGGAAAGCTTATTGTATGGCCACTATATTTGTATTTTCCACCACAAGCATGGGTTACTTGCAAAATAGGGTTAACATGTGAAATGAGCATTTCTTCAACTTGTGTAAGGATGGATACAACAAGGGGTTGTTCACCGGGGTCCATGTTGTTCCAGAGGGGGAAGCAATGGCCATTTTTTTCTGAATAACATCTAGAACAGGTATGTTGGCCATTTAAAAAGAGGAAATGAAGTCCAGGATAAGATTCTTTACATATTGAACAAACATGGATGGGTTGTAGCTTATCTAGCCTTAAGTGAAAGTGTTGATGTGCTTGAGATATGTTATTTACATTGAAGGAATGTGTGGCTTTGTTGGGTGGAGGAATGGTAATTGGGATGGTTGGGGAAGAGGTTGTTTGAGAAGTGGAAGGGTAGTCTAATGATGGAAGATGGTCAATATGAACATGTGAAGGTGTAGCTTTGGTTTGCATGGAGGGAAGTAGGATTGTTTCATTGTGGTTTGAAAATGGATGGGTAGGATTTGAAAGCTTGGATGTTAGTAGGAGTTGGAGTGGGAACCTGAGACTCTACCATATGGATGGAGAGGGCATATTTTTTTGTTGGTTAATATGTCTCCTATGTGCATTTAAGGGGTCTTTGTTAGCCAAATGATAGGCATGTGCATGTTCTTTTTTGGACGGAGGAGACATATCCAAAGGTAGATGAGGAATGAAGGCACTTGGGTTTGATTAAGAAAACAAGAAACACCATGTTATATGTAAGACATGTAAAAGACATTGAAATTGCACTTTTTTCATGGACATTCTAAAGAAACAAGATGTTATATGTAGGACATGTTAAATTGTTTTTCAAGGTACATAAAGGGATTATATGTAAGACATGTAAAGAGACTTTGAAATTGCAATTTTTTCATGGACATTCTAAAGAAACAAGATGTTATATGTAGGACATGGTAATTTTTGTTTTCAAGGTACATAAAGGGATGCAAAGTGCTTGAAGAAAGAAAAAATATAAAATTAAATGAAAACATGGCTAAATAAATGAAGTAAATCAATCACATGTAAAGAGAAACATTTGTTGATAAATTACAAAGCAGTAGTGTGTGTTTTTTTCAATGTACATTAAAAAAACATTGAAATCATTCTAAGTGGAAAAAAGAACTAAATAATGTGCTGATAATAAATGTGTGTATTTGGAATAGTGTATAAATAGCTACCAAAAGTAAACTTGAAAGCATAAAAGTGATTGCATTTAAATAATACGAGACATAAATAAATGTACAAGGTATATGTAGGAAAGCATTGTAAGTGACTGTAAGCATTGTAAGTAGGTAAATGTAGGAAGGAAAAAAATAAAGAAATGGCATACAAGTAAAATACAAATATGAAATCTATGTTTTTTGATATTTAAAGAAGTGCATGTGTTAAAATGACACATTAGAACATGGAAAAACTAATATTAACATTGATATTGCTAAGATTAATGTAGATTAGAACAAGGTGACAAGAAGATAAATGCAATAAAGAGAACATATGTAAAGCTAAGGAAAATTTGGAAATGTTTGTGTATATGTATATAAGATACGAAGTAAAAAGTAATATATAAGAGCAGCTTCAAGTAGCAAGATAACAGAGCTCTTGGAGAAAGCCAAGCAAAACCACGTTCTGCATGCTTCCGTTCTCAGCATACCAACCCTTTAAATCCATGAGACCCAGGGGACCTGGCGTCACCTTAATTTCAAACACACGAGCAATAATGCAAATACTTGAGTTTTCCAGGTTTGACATGACTCCTCTCACCTTCTCACCAGACGTCATTGGAACTTCAAATGCGTGAGCAGTAAAGACTGCCATGATAACATTCAGTTCATCCAGCTTCAACAGGAATCTTGTATATTTCACCCCAGATGAGAAGACCGCATCAAGGTAAGCCATTAAACCATCCATTCCACTCGACGACAAACCATGTGAAGACATGAGGTCACCTGTCCTGAAAACCTTAAGGCATGGAACAAAACTGAGCTAAGGCACCTGCCTCCGTACCGGTCGAAAAGACTGCCCAGACCAAGCATTTAATCTCTCCCCATCAACCGACATCGAGCCACATGAACTGTTTACATCGTCTGTCGTTGCATCCAACCGGCAAGGAGCAGACCTTCGGACTGGGACCCACATAGGGGAAGTGCACAAGAATACCCCGGTCCTATGGGGGCGAGCAGAAAGAACCCTAACCATTGAGAATAAGCTCCCCAGGGCTAAGGGAGGAACATTTATTAGCCTCACAGTCCACCTTAGAGTTGTTTTCCCTAGAACATGGAAGAATTCGATTATTGAAGGAGGAGACTTGCACCATGATTTTGTGAATTAGCTGCCGCAGGGTCATTTCGTTAGGCATAAGATTTTTAGCTAGAGCACAAATGACAATTCTAGAATATCCAATAACAGTTAACTCGGAGATTCCCAGTGTCTTGGCTATCCTTAGCCCTTGCCATAAATCCAAGGCTTCAACCATATTGTTTGTGTCATCACCAAGCCACTAAGCGAACCTAATATCTGGAGATCCATCCAGAGTGAAGAAAACTCTACCCCCACCTGCCACCCTGGGATTTCCCTTAGAAGCTCCATTAGTGAACAAAGTTCTCCTGTTGATGGAACAGAGCCAGATTTTGAGCTCAAGTTCCTCCATCCTAATTTCCCAAGGTTTCCTTTTGTGAGCAAGAGGCATTGGGGTAGGCTTAGGAGCAAGCATGCTAAACCAACCATCTGAGGCTGGGGGGTTGATGCAAGGCTCGGACCAAATCTGAGAGAGACATTCTGCCAGGATACCAAGAACTTTAGCTGCTACCTGATCAGCCTTTTCATGTCAGTCTCTAAAGATTCAGGAGTTTCTTTCCAACCAAATTTTCCAGATAATAATCTTGGGAAGTTCCATCCAACTAGCTTTGGCACTTTTTGACTTGAGACTGAAGGGAGCTGTAGAGGCTCAACGGAGAAAGAAAACTGGGGGAATTTCGGCAGGGAGCTCGGCTTGCCCTAGAAGGGATGCTTTCCACATGCTTTTGGCATATTCACGGGAAATAAGAATGTGCTCTGTATTTTATTCATGGTTAAGGAAAAAGGGACAACTCGTAGGGCCCTCCCACCTTTTTTTCTGAAGGTTGGCCCCCATAAGGATTTTGTTGTGAAGGACTATCCACGTGAAGAAGTTGATTTTAGGGAGGCTTTTGACAGCCCATATGCTCTTCCAAATAGTCTGGTTCTAATAGTTTGCAGAGATCGCAAGGAGGTGATAACCTGCTGAAGTAGAGTACTTACCCGATCTGTTCCCCCACCCTTTGGAGTCTTTGACTGTGATGGCTTCAGGGGATTTCCCTTTTAAGTTCCCAAGGAGTTTCCTCTTAGTGCCAATCATCTGAGGAGGGAAAGGGATATTCTAGTCCTTCCAAGAGCCATCAAGATTCCATTCCGAGATATCCCAAATTGTAGTCATGTTCCTGTTAAGCATATGAGTTTTTAGCTCTCCTCTGTTAAGGGACTGATCCAGAGGAGGGTCTCCCATGATCGAGTCCCCGCAAATATTGATTTTTTTACCATTCCCAGGGATCCATGTTAACTTGGATTAAAAGAAAGAGAAGGATTTGAGGAGAATAGGGAGGATGGTTGATCCCTTTCTGGTAATGGGGGGGTGGTCCAGGCATCTAAGACAACTATTGGAGAAGTATTTTTTGCAAAGGGCTACTTTGCACCATGCGAGTTTACCAGAGGTGATGTTCCAGAGTAGTTTGGCTCCCAGAGCTAGGTTTTGGAAAGCTAGCTGTCAAATTTGCAGTCCCCCATGAAGCTAGGGTTTGGTTACTTTCTCCCAGCTGACCAAGGGAAGCTTCTTTTCATTGTGCTTTCCTCCTTTCCATAGGAAGTTTTTGAGAAGGGAATCAATACGATCAAGAATTACTTTGGGAGCTAGTAGGATGGAGCTTTGATAGATCGGAATGATAGAGAGGACCGCCTTAATAAGAACGAATTTCCCGGTTGGGTTCAACCAAATAGCTCCCCAGGTGCTAATCCTGTTCTTAATATTTTCAATAAGAGGGAACCAGGAGGATGATTTCTGGGTGGATCTAAAGATGGGGACCCCAAGGTATTTGAAATCAACCCACTGAGAGCTCCCATTGATGCCAAGAATTCTACTGATGTCGGTAAGGTCTCTGGGGTTGTAGTTCCAGGAGAGGATTTGGCTTTTGTTATAATTTATGAGACTACTCGAGGCGTCTTGGTATTTCTCAAGTTCCCTTTTGAAAAATCTTACAGAAATCACACTGGCACCTCCAAGAAGGATCGTGTCATTAGAAAACTGAGCGTGATTCACATCCTTGACCCCACGGGCTATGCAAAACCCAAGGAGCTCGTTATTTTGCTGGCAGAGATCAAGCTGGAAACTGAGCACTGATGCTTGGATAACATAGAGAATGGGAGAGAGAGGGAAAACTTGACAAAGCCCACGAGAGGCTTGGAAAAAGATAGCTGCATGCCCGTTTACCAATGGGGCTATCCAAGGGGATTTGATGAAATCTTGGATCCATCTAACAAACATGGGATCAAAACCAAACCGGACCATGTCTTGAAAAAAAAATCATATCTCACTCTGTCAAAGGCATTTTGTAAGTCTAGTTTAACAACCATACCTTTTTCCCAGTGACTGATGCTAGAGTGAATTGCTTCCTTAACCAAAATTATGTTGTCTACGATCCGCCTCCCTTGGATGAAGCCTCCTTGGTTCTCAGGAATGATGGAGGGTAAAACAGTTTTAATCTTGTTAGCTATAAACTTGGTGATGAATTTGTAACCAATGTTGCAAAGAGAAATGGGCCTGAATCTGTTGAAGGATGTAGCCCCTTTCTCTTTAGGGATGAGGGTGAGGAAAGCCGAATTGGTGCTCCCTCCAATCTTAGCACAATTCTAAGATTTGCGGACCATTTTAACAAGGTCTTGTTTGATCAGCTTCTAGAAAGATTTGAGAAATCTAGTAGTGAATCCATCTGGACCCGGTGCTTTGTCAGGTTCCATGGCCATGAGATCTCTTTTTACTTCTTTGTTTGTAATAAGGGTGGTAATCTTTCATTTTTTGGAATGCCAAAGCAGATGGGGAACAAAATCCAGGATGGGAGAGCCCAGAAAAGGACCTTCGTTGGAGTAAACTCGTTGGAAGTGGTCATGGGATGCCTTTTTGATCTCTTCAAAATACTTGGTAGTCTGGCCCTGGATCTGAATTTCTTTGACTATTTTGAAATTTTTTCGTCCCTCCATTTGCTTATGAAAAAAGATGGAATTCTGATCTCCAACTTTTAACCATAGGCATCTAGATTTCTATCTGATATTTTCTTCTTCCAATATGTAGGCCACATGGAGGGATCGATGAAGAATGGCTTCTTTTTCTAGATTGGAGAGGTCCGAGGGTTTCTCTTCTTGAGATAATTGGTGGTTTTCCAGACTGCATTGGGATTCCATCCTAATGGAAAAAGGTGACGCAAGGGACTTGGCCCAAGCCTTGAGGGCTCTTTTCAGCCTTCTCAGTTTTTCTTCCCAGAAAAAGAAAGGAGATCCAGAAACTAGAACGGCCCAACTTGAGGTTACAAGGTCCACGAAACCAGCTTGGGAGATCCAGCATGGACTAAACCTGAAGGGAATAGGACCTAAGTTTTTTTCTTCCGTCAAATCCAACAAGATTGGTTTGTGGTCCAACATGCTGAATGGAAGAATCTTAGAGTCTGATCTGAAACCTAAGGCAGTGAAGGATTGATGAATGAGGAATCGATCAAGCCTGGCAGCGATATGACCTGGCCCAATTCTTCTATTAGGCTAGGTGAAGTTTCCCTGAGATGGTTTAATATCCTCAAGATCCTAGCTACTCATGATGTCCTCCACGGTTTCTCTAAGAGGGTCTCTGGCAATTGAGCCTCCTTTTTTTCTTTGGCATTCAGAATGATATTCAGATCCCCAGCAAGAATGATGTTATTCAGGGTTTGGAAGGAGAGGCTATCTTGAATACTTTGCTAGCGGGCTCTTTTTTCCATTAATAAAACAGGGACATAGATATTGAAAAGACTCACTTGAATACCCAATCCTTTGTGAAGGAGAATGGTCAAGATCCAGTGAATGTTCGAGGCAGAATGGATGAGCTCAAAGGCATCTTTTTTCCAGAGGGTACCTATTCCCCCAAAATCACCTCTTGCAGTGGAAGCAAGGCCCTCTCCAAATTTCTGAAAAAGAGGGGATGACTGGAGGAAGCTTTCTCCCTCCATTTTTGTCTCCTGGATCAGTAGAATGTTTGGGCTAGCACTACGGATTAAATCTTTCATAGAGTCCAACTTTTTTTTTCTTCCTAACCCTCTACAGTTCCAGGAGATGATCTTCATTACTTACCTTTTGGAGTTTTGGAAGCCCCTTTAGGCTGCCCTTTTTTCCTTGTGATTCTAGAATTTAGCATGGTTTCGAGGGTGACTTGCGATCCCAACAACTTGTCTTTGTAGGTGGCTTGTTCTCTTCGCTCCTTGTCAGTTTTTCTTCCTTGCTTGACTTTATTTTTGGAAGGGGAAGGTTGAAGGTGAATTTCTCCTTCTTCCTCTTCTGAGACCTCTTCATCAGAAGATTGGATCTGAGAAGCAGGGAGGCTATTTCCTTCCTAATTGTTTCCAAAGAACGAAGGGCTGGCAGGATCCTGGATCAGACTAGAGGGGACCCCATCCTCCTGAACAGGAGCCTCCTCGAAACTAGAGAGTGGGGAGTCAATAGCTGGGGCCGGAATGTTTCCAGGATTAGGAGTAGGATTGGAGGTTGCAACGGAAGCCTTAATGGGTCCAAGGATTTTCTTAGCCTTTTTATGGGCCTGCCTTGGATTTCGTTTAGTTCGTTTTTCCTGGGTCCATACTTCTTCTTGATCATTTTCAATGTCTATGGGTTTCTTAAGGAAACTCTTTTGGAAGTGACTGTACTCATGACAATGACAACATTTGAATGGCAGTTGTTCATAGTCCAGTTTTTTATAATGATGCCATTCCCCGACTGCTAATTTGATTGCTTCGGGAAGACCTGCTTCCAAATATAGTTCTACACAGATACAGGCACATGAATAATTGTCTTTAGGGTAAGATTTGTCGATGAACTTACCGAGCTTGTTTCCAATGGCTTGCATGGAGGAGGAAGTCCAGCAATGGATCGGGAGGTTGGGAAGGCAAACCCAGACTGGGAATTCCTTAAGGACATTAACAACTAGATCGAATTCAGGATTCAATCTATTCAAGTATAGTCCCCGCGGACCCATGAAGTACGGTCCACTTCGGAATATTAGGTCACGGTCTTCTTTGGCAATGAATTCAAATAGAAAAAACCCCCTGTCAACTGCATAGCAAATGATGCTATTCAAGATAAGGGGCCTCCAATTTTTTTGAATCTAGTTGTCCGTGAACTTAGGGGAGGGCCAAGGCCCAGTGAACTAGCCCACTAAATCCCGATCTATAAGAGAGATGGAAACCTGCATGGGATGCTGAGGGGGGGGATCAATAGTGGGCACTTCATCGAGCTTCTTCACAAATTTGGGGATCTGAAAGGGGGGGGGGAGGAATTGGATCTCCCCACAATCATGGCCTTGAATGCAAGGAGCTCAACACTAGGGCCCAAACGGGCCCATTGCCTTCAACAGGCATGCCTGGATCCGACACGTCCACTGCCCAGAGGTGTAGAGGCCTACCAGGGATGCACGGACACGCTGATGCAGGACGTAGAACCTACGACATGCCATAGAGTCAACCAACATGACCTTTTCCCAAAGGCACAGAGTCCATCAGAATAGCGCAGACAGGCCACAAAACCCTAGAGTGCAGAGGCCTTCAGAACCCTAGCTCCCAGCTCCTCCCGGATCTCCTAGCAAATCGATATCGAAAACAAGAAGGGTTCATTTCTTATTCATCTACTTAGGAGAAGTTGGATATCGTGTAGTTAAGGATGGGGATGAAGTATGGAAGCCCTCTTTTTCAAACCATTGGGTGATTTTGTGCTTTGCTGGTATATCTGGGTTTATGAGAACTATGGATTTGGATGTAATCCCAACTATCTTTCCATTAAACTCGGATACACGATCTCCCTTGATTGCAAGCACAAGGTGGGGGTTTTCAGAGCGCAAGGTAGACAGTACTTGGCCTTCTACATGACAATGTTCTCCCCACAAAGTAACATCCCTGCTAAAACCTAAGTTGTCCTTTATATGGATTGTTTTTTTAATAGTTTCTAAACCATCTTTCCTATGTATAGGGGCAATAGGGGATGTGTTTGTGGAAACACCTACGATGACAACAATGGAGTTGATAGGAGATGGCTTGATATCTTGAATAGTTTTGAAGTTGAAATGCATTCGTGGAAGTAGAATGATTTCTAGTGGAAAATTTTGAACAATGGATCTTGGTTGCAAGAATATTTCCCATTCATTTGTAAGATGGCTATACATCTTGTTTTTTGGTTTGATATTTCCTTTGGAAATGAGGTAGACATGGCCAGGAAGCACTTGATAAAAAAAAAAAACATCTGCAGAATCATTAAAGCAAGTGATGTGTATTTCACCCTTGTCCTTATCAATAAAGTCAAATGCAAAGACCTTCCCAGGGCCTTTTTTGTTAGTGAAGTGTTAGAGGGTTGATTTATCCTAGACATGATCCTTTATGGACCAATTTGAGGTGTAAGGGCTCAATGCATTGATAGAAATTGTTGTTTCAACAATGGATGGTGAAGCACTTTGAAGAAGTGTGCATTGTTTCTTTTGAGGTGGTTCTTGCATTGAAGAGCATGGGGAAGTTGTTTCAAGAGAAGGTGGGTGAGATATAGCGATTAGGTGGCCAATCAATGATGCGGAGGGATCGATGACATCAAATTCATGCAGTAAGATAGACCTGTGCAAGGGGAAAAACAAGCCAAAACAAATAAATAATGATTTTGCTAAATGGGGAAGAAACGAAAACATAACTTAGTATAATAAAAAATGAAGCGTACATGCATTGTCAAAGAGTTGCACATGTCCATTTCTTAAGGTGTATAATAGACCCTTGTTGAAGTATTCCTGAAGTGATGAGAGAATTGAACTTTGATGGAAGCATGGTGTGGTGCATATGTGTCCCATCAGAGATTGTTGTTTGGTATCGCATGGTTGAGGTGCGAATACATTTGACTTGTTCCACACCAAATATTTATAGGAACAGTTGCATGTTGGAGGTTAGTGCAAGTAGTAATTCAATGGCATGTTTGGTCAAAGGGGTGGCCATTATTTGTTATCTGGGAGGAACAAGAAAATAAAAGGAAGTTAGGTGTAAGGGGAAAGTAGAAAAAAGGGGGAATTAGGTGTTTCTAATAACTAGAAATCTTATCAGGAACAACAAGCATTTATTTCCTAAATATAGAAACCGTTGAAATAAATCAAGGCAATCTCAGGAATGCAGTGTAATAACCAATATTTACAAATTGATACAATAAAGTCAATATTAAAGCATATTATTCCATGAAATGATGATTTTGTTAAAACAAACTTAAAAGGAAGGGGTTTAAATAAAAAAGACATTTTTTTGTGATATAAAATTCAAAAGTGTTTGGACAATGTTACCAGTTAAAATGTTTAAGGTTGAAGGTTTTGGGAGTTGTATATAAATGACTCTTTCTTCAACTTGTGTAAGGATTGATAGAAGAAGGCTGAAATGGAGACCAGGATAAGATTCTTTACATATTGAACAAACATGGATGGATGGTAGGATTGTAGGCGTGACTTAAATTTGTTGAGATCAAAGGTCATGACGACTTGTAGTGCACTGGGTAATGTTTTTTTTTTTAGGGGGTGGGCATGAATGTGGTAGGTCTTGTGTGGACATTGCGGTAGATGAGCGAGTGAAGCCATCCAAAAAAATGTAACATATGAGCCAAAAATATGCAATAAGGTGAAAAAAGTGAGTGATATGTGGAAAGTTGGTTTAGTGAAAGAGTCACAACATGTAGGTTATGTTTAATTATGAGTTAGGTAGCTTGTATTTATAAAGGGAAATAAGTGTAAAAGGTGCAACAAGTGAGTGATATGTACAAACTTGGTTTAGTGAAAGAGTCACAAAATGTAGGTTATGTTTAATTATGAGTTAGGTAGCTTGAATTTATAAATTAAAATACATGTAAAATGCCCAAAAGACCTTATGACCTTCCTATGATATGTAACTGGGCCTTCCAAAAGCACAATTGATGGTGACAATGGGGTCCACACACAAATTGACTAGTGAAGGTAACAAAGAGGCAGTTGTACTGGTGATGGGGAAAATGTTCCAATCTAGAAGACTTGGCAACACCTCCCAACGACAATAGCTGACTTTAGGAGTCAATTGCACCCACAATTGCTCCTTGGTGATGCCCTAAGTTTGGCTACTAAGATACCTTGCGTCAAGTGTGGATCAATGGTTTGTCCTGCACAGTCTAGTGTCATCTCCCTACAACGAGTTGGGTGACTCGTAGGGGAGAGCAAGGAAACTATACATCGGATTTAACCTCCTTGGGCGTGGCACACTTTTGATCTGAGTTTTCTTTTAATACTTGCTTATAGTAGGATTTATAAAGCACCCTATAAGTCAACAAAGCTATGTTTCAAAATATACCTAATGAAATTAGATTGAAGGGCATTAATGGATGCCTAGCCCAATCAATCCTACCTAACTAAATTTTTTTTTGTGACCTCATGTGGAGGATTTTAGTTGGTTGACAATTTACAAAGTTGATTTTAAGGGTCTATTTTTTATTAATGAAAGTAACATTAAGAGTGTAAAGTAAAAGTAAAGTAAATAGAAATTTTGATATAGTGTAATATCCAAAATATTGGTCATGTTGAATCTTTATCAAATTATTTGTTATAAAACAATAAAGGTCATTTAGTGTGTGCATGTGGTGCAAAAACATGTAGTACAATTTTAAAAAACAACATTTTAAAATTTTGACATAGTGTAGTATATTATATAAAAAATTGATATTCATATTAATTAATTATGAAGTTATAAAGTTTTAGTTAAAAAAATATTTTAATTTTTTAAATAAATAAAATTATATATTTATTAAAGTATAGTTATTATTATTGTTATTTATTTATTTTGAAATTTAATGGGAAAAACAATATATAAATTTATGTAAGTTATGATTAAAAAATAATTTAATTTTCAACCAATGTTTTAATTGATATATTATATTTATTCCAAATTAAATAGGTATACTTCTTACTTCGTTGGAGGCGGTTTAGTTTTGGTGGTTTACCCCCGATAAGCAAGGAGATGTGGACATATATAACAAGAAAGACAATTTGAAATGTTGATACAATAATTTAAAGACATTATATTCTTCACATATATAGCCATTATCTTATTTTTCACACTACCTACCAAAATTATTATGATATACTAATTAAATATTAATACTTTAGTGTAATAAATATAAATTGTAAAAGATAAATAAACATAAAGACTTCATGTGTATATATATATATATTATTACCATTAAATAAATAAATACAAAAAAAAACATTATTAGGAATATATATAGTTGTATTTTCATCTTTATATTTATAAGATTATAAACTCAAATAAATATATTTTAACTCAAATAATTATGTTCTAGTAGCTAAAAGAAATTAGAAAAATATACTTTTAATATATTTTACAAACATATAAAAAAGATACCAACTTTGAGCATGATCAATTGAAAAATATACCAACTTTTAACATACTTTATAATAATAAAAAATATACAATTTTTTTTGATATATCCAAAATATGCAAATATTTTAAACACAAATTAACATAAATCTTTAAAATATTAAGTAATAATAAAATATATAACAAAGTATAAATATATTACAAATACATGTAATAAAAAAAATTAAATAAATAAATACATGACATACAACAATATTAAGAGTATATATATTTGCATTTTCATCTTTATGTTTATACTCTATTATAAATTCAAATAATTATGTTCTACAACAATATTAGGAGCATATACATTTGTATTTAATCTTTATGTTTATAGGATTATAAATTCAAATAATTATATTCTAGGACCTAAAAACAATTAAAAAGATAAAAATTTTAATATAATTTTTAAACATATAAAAAATATAGCAAC
>LPNX010070744.1:0-25192 GCA_001517045.1 Pseudotsuga menziesii | reverse complement strand
TATAAAGTGTGTGAATGTAAAAATATACAAACTCATAACATATACATGAAAGCTAAGGTTGCCATGAACTCACGGTGTTAAAAAAGTTTATGTTAATTTTGAGGTTTTTAAAGGAATTTCGTGAATCCAAAAATTGAAGTTTAGATTTATTGGAATTTCATACATGAGGGAACAACATGATAACGCACATACTTGGACTGATAAACTGTATTATGATTAAAACGATGAGCATCGTATTGTGGCTGGCGATATTGAAAGACTAAATCCATAACATTTGGCAGTCCCTAGGCTAGGCGTCTATCCAAACTTTTAAAAAATGGATTTTGTCGCTCTTTATTTATAATAATCTTGGGGTGTTTTGATATGTTTTGTAGGTGGTTCTAATGTGTCTGTCTGAAATGGCCCCGACCAGATTAAGAGGAGTGCTTAATATTGGCTTCCAGTTGTTCACAACCATTGGCATCCTTGCAGCTAACCTAATAAACTATGAGCGCTTAATATTGGCTTCCGGTTGTTCAAAACCATCATCATCCTGGCAGCTAACCTAATAAACTATGGCACAAACAAAATCCAGGGCAGTAGGGGATGGTGGGTTTCCTTAGACCTGGCAGCGGTTCTCTTAATGCATTAGACTCGAGGGTAGCATACTGCATGGCTGATACAGAGGAACCATAAAAGTTACAAGTTCGATTGGAGAATACAAATTGGTCTTATCCTTTTGCTATCAAAGAAGATACCATTAATGTGGTGATGCGGTAAGAAGATGGTATGAGACAATTTTTAAGAGATGAAATTTGAGGTTATGAGGAGGGATCAAGATTCATGATTGTGTTTTGTCTAGGATCAAATAATGGTCCTTTTAGGATAGAGAATCATACAAATATGAAATTGATCAAGCATCGTCAGTCTGGACTGGATGATGATGCATGGTAGATCTTAAAGCCTTTATCAACTATGAATTTTGCTTGGGAGGACCCTTATGGTCTGCACCTACTTGATGTCTTTGCGGAACATACAGCTATATCTAGCATTTTGACAGTGGACATTGATAAAGTTGGCAATTTTTATCCCTAAGATGGATCTGTTACTACTGGTATTTGCATTCATGTTATCGAAGTTCATGATATCAAGGTTGTGAGGATTTTTTATGACAAAAGAAAACCTCAAAAAAAATATATGCTGTTGAAGAAAATGCACAAGCAGCAAATGATGTTGAGTCAGTTTTCTAAGTACAAAGCAGGACACAGTCCAGTACAAGACCTTGATGAAGAAAAAAAACGGAGCAAGCTGAAATTGGTTGCATGTGGCACGGAAGATGAACAGGCCCACTAGATACACTACATGAAGGTGGATATTTTAATGCTATTATGATTTTTCCACTGAATTACCCAAATAGTCCTTCGTTAGTGAAATTTACATCCAAAACGTGGTAACTAAGTGTTTATCCAAATGGTTGTGTTTGCATTTCTATTCTTCATGCACCTGGCGATGATCCAAATGTATATGAGGTGATAATGGCATCAAAAAATAAATATTGAAACAAAAAAATAGACACAGTGGTCTCGGTGATCCCCACGCTCTAGCAGTCCCCGAGCTAGGTGTCTGCGATAGAGGAAATCTATAATTGGCAGTCCCTCGGCTAGGTGTGTACGAAATCCATAACAATTTGTAGCGAGAGCGATGGGGATTCTAGATACGCCCAACAACCTAATCGAGAGAGGGAACATGGAAAAGGGGAGAGAAATGATTGAAAGAATAAGCAGAACTAGGATGTACAGGCAGAGTTTGATGACATCGTGGAGACCAATAAAATGTCGAAAATCCTAACAAACCCATTCAAAAACATCTTGGAGAGGAATTATAGACCTCAGCTAACCACCTCAAAGACATTGTAGTTCACTTAGCTCTTGACACAGGGTAGATTCATGCATGCATAGCACGTGGAAAGAATGGCTTTACACTGTGTTTTGCCATAGTTGTTTTTTTTGAAAATTTGTGCTTCTGCATTGACACATTACTTCATGTTATCACTAGGTGGCTTGCATCCGGTAAAAACTAACCTCTATGCTGCGACTTGGTTAGAAATGCAGAACGATCTATAGCTAACGTTGTGACCAGGGATGGCTGTGGTTGTGCATGGCAGGTTTAGATCAGAAGACTCAGGTACCATTGGAGCTAGAAATAGTGCAGAACACATGAATGATCTATATTTTCACACTGTGTTATCAAGAGTGTGGGGATACAGGACTGCAATGCACGGGCTTAGATTCAGAAACTTTCACCAGGCGACAGGCTAAACCAGACCTGAATTGAAGTGCTATAGCTGTAGAAAAATATATGACCAGATCTAATAGAACGCAGTCTAATGACTGTGAAGTCCCTCAATGATGTAGTCCGATGAAGAATTCAAGGGCTCTACATGTGTCCGGGAGCGCAACATAGAAACTAGACCTGAATTGAAGTGCTATAGCTGTAGAAAAATATATGACCAGATCTAATAGAATGTAGTCTAATGACTGTGAAGTCCCTCAATGACGTAGTACAATGAAGAATTCAAGGGCTCTACATGTGTCCTTGAGCGCAACAAAGCGCAACAGAAATATTCTAGCAAGATGAATGAAGCTAATAATTATTTGCTTACACAAATAATATTACCAAAAGACTTGGGATATTAAATAAGCCATAATAATATATAAATTGATGATAGAATAGGTATGATGATATATTACAAAGTGAGTGCCATATATATATATATATTAATCGTAAAGGCACTTTGGATACTATCCATGAAAGGATGCATCATTTTAGAATTGTTTATTAATAACTATTTATTAATTATTAATTATTAATTATTAATATCAATATGTATTAATATTAATAATCAATATTGATATTTAATAGTTATTATTAATTATATAATAGTTATTTAGTGATTATTTATTATATATATTTTTGTTCATTACATTGCCTCTCCCATAGAATTGCTTTGTCCTCATAGCACAATTATGGAAGACTTTATCCCTTGTTCTAGCTCGTAACACTTTCTCATGACATTGTGTGTTGGTAGTTGCAACATTTGACGAAATGAGACGATACCTTATTTTAAACATTGTGTGGAAATGTTGTGTTAGTTGTGAATTCATCCATTCGAGATATACCCTTATTGGAGTTATTTGCGGATTGATTGTCAAGAGTTGTCGATTTTGTCTTTGCTCTTTGTAGGAATAATACAGGTAATTTTTCTTTTGATTTTTTCATCTATCATAATGACTCTTGTGATTCGGATCGCGATAAGGAACTTGAATTGCCTATGAAGTGTTTACTAGAACTTCAACTTTTGGTGCTTCTAACGATTTTTGTAATTGTTTTTCGGAACCATTTTATGTTGATGCTTGTAGCAATGTGACAATAGGGTTGTTCTTTTGAACTTTGATGAGATTTGCATTGCTTCCCTTTTCTGATTTTTGAATTTGAGCCTTTGATGACTTCTCTATTGCATTAGCCATCGTTACTGCTTTAATTTGATGTTGGTTGTATCGACTTCTGTGATTTGGGTGATGATAAGGTATTCGAGACGTATGTGGAACCCATGTAGAAACTTTAATTGTTTGTGATTCTTGTGATTTACTAATTGATAATAAATCTAAGGATTTTTTTAACTTCTCATTTTTTAATTTTTTAATTTTTTTAGTCAACCCTTGAATCAAAATTTTTAAGCGAGAATTTTCTTCATTTTTTTGTAATAGTTTCTTATTGAAATCATTTTTGAGATCCACTTCCTTTTGGTGGAATTCCTCTTGGATTTCCTCTTGCGATCTATTTTCCCTTTTTAATTTCTTAATTTGTGCAATCAAGTCTTGACTATGATTCTTCAAACGCGTAATTTCTTCATCCTTACTAGCGACAACTTTTTCAACTTCTTTTTGCTTCTTTTGTTCTGACTTCGGATTACCCTTTGAAATCATCTCTATTATATCCTGGAATTCTTTTGATGTTGGAGGTTCTATTTCTGACTTCATTGTAATATCTTGAAATGTGATTCTCTTTCGCTTATAGGAAAATGTCAAAAACTTCTTTTCAGTATTTAAGATGAAAGTCCCCAATGTTTTTATCCAGGGTAAACCCAAAATTATGTCACCGTCAAAGCTCCATAAGGAACTAACAATGAATTTCGATGTGGCCATATAATCTCCAACACTCAGTTGTAAGCCACTTATTTCAGTTTGTTTTTTGTTTTCTGTAAGCCACTTTTTTCCCTTAAGTTTTGTAAAATGTGAGTAGATTGGGTGGTTGGGAGGAATGAGTGTTACATTCCCCACCTAATTTCAAATCTTACTTTCTCTTTACTAGTAATTATTTTGCACTTTTATATTCAAACTCAAACCCACTTTAAGAAACCAGGCGTGGTTTCACTTTTACCCTCTCTCTTTTTTTTCCTTTTCCTTTTATCTTTTCTTTTTCCTTTTTTCTTTTTTTTTTACGCTTTTCTTTTTTTTTGGACAATGTCCAATATTATAGGGAAGCCCTAAAATAAGGCTATAAGCCAAAAATCAGACAAGGTCTAAGAATTAAGGCCAAAGGCCCAGATCAGCCAAACGAGGCTCTGAAACCACTTGAAGCGAACAATTATTCGCTCATACAATAATATTCACCATAACACATGGAATATTCGATAAGCCATAAGGCAAGTATATATTAATGATAGGATAGATAAGATGATATATTACAAAGTGAGTGCCATATATATATTAATCATAAAGGCACTTTGGATACTATCCATGAAAGGATGCATCATTTTAGAATTGTTTACTAATAACTATTTATTAATTATTAATTATTAATATCAATATGTATTAATATTAATAATTAATATTGATACTTAATAGTTATTATTAATTATATAATAGTTATTTAGGGATTATTTATTATATATATTTTTGTTCATGAATCACACGTAAATATAAAATAGTTGTTCACAAGTAAATATAAAGTCTTTGTTCACAGTAAATAGGTTAATATCGCCATATGTAAATATATATAATTTATGGTACACTACAACAATTATTCTTCCCCAAGATGGTATAATAAGTCTGGCATGATGAATTTATGAGGAAATAATGAAATTTAAGTTTTGAGGAAATAATGAAAATTAGTGAAGAAATTGGCAGAAGAAAGATCATATTTTATATTGAAAAAAAATGTTAATTTTTCGATGAGTTTTCTTGTCAATGTAAATACTTTGTTTAGCGATATAGATTTCGTTTCAGCTGGTTTAGATGTTGTCTATAGGCCTTGAGTTGCTCTGTTTTTTACAATGAAATGATTTTACTTGTTGTAAACTCGACAGTAAACTCATGTTATAACAAAACTGACTTGCTTTAAAACAATATTCCAAGCCAAGTTGGAAAGAATACATGATACCACTACTTCTTCTAATTCTTTAGTAGACCTTTCCAGTTTAATGTCTTCAATGGTGCTTCCTCTAATTCTTTAGTATACCTTTCGAGGTTAATGTCTTCAATGGTAAGAATAAACTTTCTCCCTATTGTTACAGTTGCCTTTTCTATTCTTGCACCAACAACATCACATTGTAGCTATGCACAAGCACAAAATCTGTCTTTCACAATGGCATAATTATATATAGAATGAGTGAGTGGAAGAAATACAACATACAAGGATACAAATAGAAATAGAAATACAAGCCATAGAAATTTCATGAATAACTACAATATAGCTAGGCTAGGCTGGAAAGTATTACCTCGGAAGACTGGAAGCATGCTAGAAAATAGAATTAGCAAGTGGGCGGAAGAAAGGGGCAAGCATGCTAAAGGACAAGCAGGTTTTAGACCTAAACATTCCACGGCGGACCATGGTATTACTTTACGGCACATCATTGAAAAAGTGTGGGAGAAAAAAGTGGAAGCCTTTTGTTGCTTTGTAGATTTCAAAAAAGCTTTTGACATGGTTCCTAGGGATAAACTATGGCACAGAATGGAGGAACTTGGGGTCCCTATACATCTTAGAGCAGATGCTCACAGGCTATATGAGGAGGTGAAAGTCAAAATCAGAACATCATATGGTATCTTCAAAATTTTCAGAAGCGATATTGGGGTCAATCAAGGGTGCCCATTATCCCCTACCCTTTTTGGCTTATATATTGACAAACTTGAAGAGTGGTTAAACCTAGAGGGCGGGGATGGCGTCCTCATGGGAGAGTATGTGAGAAGGCTTCTTTTGTATGCATATGACCTTATTTTGATTGCTAAGTCTGCTCTTGGCTTGCAAGAGCACTTGATTTCCCTTCAGCACTTTTGTAGAACAGTTCAGATGCAAGTAAATACTAGCAAGAAGAAAGTGGTATTTTTTTCTAGCAAAAGAAAACATAAACAACATAAGTTCTAATTTGAAGATGATACCCTTGAAGTAGTGGAAGATTACAAGTACCTCGAAATCGACTTCAACAAAAGTTTGAGTTGGGAAGGATGCAGAAAAAAAGAACTCTAGGAGGTTGGAAAGCGTTTTATGCTTTCCAAAATAGGTGTAGAGAGGCAAAGTTATGGGACTGGAAAACTAAGCAAACCCTTTTTGGGCTCTTAGAGATCCTAGTTGTTCTCTATGGTTGTGAAGTTTGGGCCACCAGTTCCTCTGACTTATAGTGGAAGCAAATAGAAAAGATTCAAAAACACATGATGACAAGCAAGTTCAAAATTAAGGGTTCAGTGCCATATGAAATCATGCTAAGTGAAATGGGGGTGGCTTCTATTGAAGCAATCGCTACGGTGAGACTCATAAGATATCTAAAAAGAGTTGAGCAAATGAAAGAAGGTAGATGGCCTAAGGTTGTCTTCAATGACATATTGTGCAAAAGAAAGAAGACTTGGATGCGGAAAATATTAAATGACTTAGAAAGTGGGATATGTGCTTGAGCACATGTCCTACGAATAGTAAATAAATAAAGGCTTTTGTTATCAATAAGTTCCACAAGCGAACTTGGGATAAATAGCTAGGGAGAAAGAGAAAGTATTATATTGA
Source organism: Pseudotsuga menziesii (assembly GCA_001517045.1). Lineage (NCBI taxonomy): Eukaryota > Viridiplantae > Streptophyta > Pinopsida > Pinales > Pinaceae > Pseudotsuga > Pseudotsuga menziesii. Next base: position 18,160 of record LPNX010070744.1, on the reverse strand, counting down.
AGAGTTTAACCCTACCTACGATCAACATCAAAAGCCATACATACGGGCCAATATACCTTGGAAAGCCAAAATTCTCAAGGTTCAATTAAGAACTAATTCCCATCAACTCCGTTGTGAGACTAGGCGCTAGAAAAGACCAAAAGAAGCTTGGGCATAAAGAGTGTGTATTTTTTGCATCACTGGTAAAGTGGAGACAGAAAAACACTTCATTTTAGAGTGTGAAGCCTTTAAGGACAATAGGGACAGGTATGCAAATGTCTTGGCAGATAAATCTTGGGATGATTTATTTAATGAGGGGACTGTGGAAAAGATGGGGGTGCTCATCATCAAGTTGAACAGACAAAGGATTGAATTGCAGAAAACAACGTGCAAGTTGGTCTGTCCCATAGGCTATTCTTATCCTCGTGGACGTTAAAATATTTCCTTCCTTCCTTCCTGGCATATGCATATGCAGAGTGATGGCCGGATTAAGAATCCCAATAATGAATATATAAGAAGGAGAAACTGATTTAAACATAGTTGGTTGGTCTACCTTACATTCAATGCAAGTTGGCAGGTTGGTGCATTCATATAAATGCTCGGATAAGTATTTATCTTGCGTGTAAGAGAGCAGGTGCCAGTTTAAATGGCCATCCTTTCAATTGACAGAAATGTCAGGTAACAGATGAAGAGATGAAGATCAATAAGGCAGCAGATCAAGTAGATCAAGATCAATGAGGAAGATGACCCCAATTGTCAAACGAAAGCATCTTACAGATGAAAAAAAAAACATTAAATTTGGGGAGTCGACTCCCACTTATTGAAACGCCTTACGGCGTAACAACATTCAACCACTTAATTTAACTCATTAAGCTAGGAATTTATCGCACTGAGAGAAGCGAGGTGCTCTCCAACCTAGTATGAGAAAGATCCTGTCATGTTAGTCATGTTATGCTAGCTGACATAAATAAAAAATATTAAAAAATGAAAAAATGAAAAATATAAATTACATATAGGGCTTAAATAAAATAAAAAATAAACTAGCATAAATCCATTTTAAACCCGGATCTATCAAGTACCTAGAGGGATGCAAATGGTAAAAAAATGTATACCTCAAAAAACTGGATCCCTCTTGGTACTTGATAGATCGTGATTTAAAATGGATCTATGCTAATTTATTGCACCAAGAGAAGTGAGGTGCTCTCCAACCCAGTATGGGGGAGATCCTGTCACTTTATTCTAGCCGACATAAATAAAAAATGAAAATATAAATTATATATCGACTTAAATAATAAATAAATAAACTAGCATAGATCCTTTTTAAACCCAATCTATGAAGTACCCAAAGGAATCCAAATGGTAAAAAAATGTACACCTTAAGAAATTGGATCCTTCTCTGTGCTTGATAGATCCGGGTTTAGAAAATATTTATGCTAGTTTATTTGAAGTGACAATAACATAAAAGATAAATAATTGAATTTATATTGTTTATGATGGTAACCTTCATAACTAAATCCCACTATTGCATGTTGATTTGGTAAAGTAAAACTTAGCACCACTTTATTGTACTTCCAATTAAACACACATTTTTTCTATTTACATATATGAAATCCATTTCATAAATCTAACAAAATTATGACAAATTTAACACCACATAATATAAATGGCCCTTATACCACTAGTTTAACACCCCACAATATAAATGGTTATAATTTGTGATGTTAAAAGCTTTAATACCACCACTTTAACACCACATAATATAAATGGTTTTGATTTATGATTTTAAAAGATGGATTTTTCTCCACTTAGATTGAGTGGTGTTAATATGGTTCTAATTTGTGATGTAAAAAGATGGTTTTTCTTCTACTTAAATTTAATGGTGTTAATGTGGTTTTAATTTGTAATGTTAAAGGATGGATTTTGCTCCACTAAGATTAAGTAGTTCTAATTTGTGATAAAATATTGATTTTCCAATAGATGGATTTTCCTTCAGGCCTTATTGTGGTTTTAATTGGTGATGTTAAAAGATGAATTTTTCTTTAATGTGTTAGATTAAGTGATGTTAATGTGTGATGTTGAAAGATTGATTTTCCTCCACTTAAATTTGAGTGGTGTTAATGCCATATTCATGACTACACAATACAAGTGATACTGTGTACCAGAAAACACAAGCTTGTTTCTGTATGTTAAGTGTTCTAAATGGAGAAGATAGGGTACCACCAGTTTTCTGCTTTCATGCCCTTATTATTATTTTATGCCATAAGTAGCATAGAAGGGAGCAGTAAGTCTGAAGCATCGGTTGTTAATGGGACAGGTCTCACAGTGGGTTTCTACGAATCAATTTGTCCAGCTGCCGAATCCACCGTGTTTAAGGTCGTTAAAAAAGCATTCAAGAATAATCCTTCACTAGCTGCTGGATTAGTACGCTTGCAGTTCCATGATTGTTTCGTTCGGGTACGTATAATTCACACTTAACTCCACGGACCACCACAATTTTATTAGGTTAATTTAATAAATAATTATGTGGATAGTAATTTACATATTATTTTACATTTTAATCGACTAGCTTTAATGGTCAATAAGATCAATCTAAATGTAACAAGTATATAATAGGGATTTATTAACCTAAATGTAACAAGTATAAAGCAGGAATTCATTTCATGGCAGTAGTTTATATTGATTATATTGATGATGAGGATGAGACAAGTGTATTGTTTATATTGATTCTATGGCAGTAGTTCAAAATTCAAAATAAACAATTATAAAAGAAAGAATATGAAAAATAACTGGTAGCTAGCTCATTAATGGATAACTTGTATCAATACATTGATAAGTCATAAGTAAATAGATACCCAACAATTCATTAAAGGTAATGGTTTCAAGTCCTGTGGAGGAGAAACTGACATTTTCGTTTGGCTCTTTCAGGGATGCGATGGGTCTGTTCTCATTGACTCCACCCCCAGCAACACAGCAGAGAAAGATGCAGAGATGAACAGAAAGAGTCTTCAGGGATTCCGGGTGATTAAAAGAGCGAAAGAGGCGGTAGAGGCCATCTGCCCAAACACAGTTTCTTGTGCAGATATTGTCCAATTTGCCTCTAGGGATAGCGTATATCTGGTATTCTTTTCATCTGAAATCCTCCAGTCTCTCTATATACAGCATAGCTAATAGCAGTAATGTTCAACTGATTGTAATTGATGGCTCCCTGATTTACACAGACATCTCCATTGGGATATCCTCTTACTTGGGCTGTTCCGGCTGGAAGAAGGGATGGAACAATTTCAAAAGCTTCTGATGCTCAGGAAAATCTACCACATGGAACTGATGATGTAGACCAACTAACGCAGCGTTTTGCAGAGAAAGGTCTCTCCCAAGAAGAGATGGTTATACTTTCAGGTAAGCCTCCAAACAAATTTTTATTTCTTGCAGTAGAAATTTCAATCAGAAAAGTCCATGCTTTCAGTTTTTTCATTTAGAATGCTTTTATTAGAAATTTAAATTAAGTCCATGTTCCTTTCATTGCATTGATCATAAGAGTGGCTTTTAATGATTAAAGTCAAACTTATTTTTATTTTAAAATGATATATTTTAATTTGAAATTAACATTCAACTTGGACCACCTTATCACAAGTAAAGATCATTATTATTATTAAAAAGTGTCACAATATCAAAATTAATATTATGTGATGCTTTGTTGAATTTAAAAAAGTAGTGGACAATAATATATATTTATAATTAAAATTATTTATATTTAAATGAGGAAAATGATGTATTTTTATTTTGAGGGTATTTATAATTAAAATTATTTATATTTAAATGAGGAAAATGATGTATTTTTATTTTGAGGGTATCATTCAACTTTGAGCCACTTTGCTATTCTTAATATCATTGCAAAAAAGTGTCACAATAATAAATTAGAAAAGTATTTTTTTGACAATAATTTAGGTTCACAATTAACTATATAAGTATTTTGATAATAATTTAGGTTCACAAATAATTATATAGAGATAGCTTAATAGTGAAGAGAGCTAAAGTATTTAGAAAACTAATCCAATATTGAGGAGATGATAACATTTTTTAAAACTAAAAATAAAGTAATAATAATAATGCTCCAATCTTTTTTTTAAAACTAAAAATAAAGTAATAATAATAATGCTCCAATCTTTTTGTTATGGTTAAGAATCAATGATTTGTATGTATCTCTTTTAATTGTTTTTGATGTTTGTAGTTAATCAATTTGTAGTTAGGGGACATTGCATAGATATTTATTAGGTGTATCTACATGCATGTTTAATGGTTCTATACATGGTTGCAACATTAATAGAAAATTGGAAAAAAATGGCCTCACTAAAAATGATAATCTCAAAAAGAAGACATCCTTGAGCATAATCCATGTGGTAATGGGGAAAGGACAGAGGTCCAAGATGGCAGAGCGTTCTCTTTAGGAATACCCTCTGCGACTGTGGCGCGAGGATCCTTTGGCTTTAGTGTTTGGGATAGCTGTTAATGTGGTCGCCAAGTATGGACTCTTCTACCTCTGTCCTACTTTGCCCGGTGTTTAGTTTTCTCTTGCTTCATTTCCTTGTTTACATCGGTTTTTGTTGTCTCTGGTATTTGGGTAGATTTATTTTGCGAGTTCTACTTACTAAGAAAGGTGCCTTATCTGTCACACTCTATTGTCTGGATTGTTGCTTTCCCTTGAGTATTTGATTCAGGGGTTTGGTGGTGGTTTCTTTTCTCCAACGTGGGTTTGTCAAGGGCTTTCCTATTATCCACTTGCTCAATCTTCTGAGCTCTTCTCGGCCATTATCGACGAATGGAGTCCATCCTCTTCCGAGGACTAGTACCAACCAGTCTATAAAATAAGTGGGAATTGTATATAGCTATCGGTATTGGCTCTTATTTGTGGGCAACAGGACTTGCCACTTCTTGTGAGTTTGTGGCGTGACGGACTAGGGGGTCTGCCACCTTTGTGTTTGCGTTGTTTTTGGAGTATTTTTTATGGTTTTTTCTGTAAGGCAGAATCTTATCACTCCGGATTTTTGGGGTTCTGTGTGTCCTTGGTCCTTTATTTTCTGTTGTTATCATCTCTTGGTATTGGTCGTTGACACCAGGGAGTTTTGGGTTTGGCTTCGGTTATCTTGCATCTTTGACTTTGTTTATGTCCTGTACCCTTGTTGTGACTCCCCAACTAGGGATATGAAACCCTGGGTTTTATGTTAACTTAGGGTTTATCTTCTTATGGTTTTTCCTCTCTTGGGTTTACCGGACCACGGTTAACTTGTGAGATAGGTCTATGGATTTCCCTTCTCTCCCGTCCCCATGACGGAAACCCTTGATGGGTCCTCCTTTCCCTCAATGGATCCTCGTGCTTCCCGTTTCCGTCATTGCCTGAAGGCAAAAGCCCACAAAATTCTTGAAGGTAAGCTGCGTTATGTTGTTGGTCGAGATGTTTATATGGACAAGGTTGGGGCTTTGTGTTCTCGTGCACTTATAGGCAGGTTGGAATATTGCTCTATGGATAAGAAGGCCTGGTTTTCTTGGGCCTCAGAACATTGGAAACCATTCCTGTCTTATGTCCCTGCGATCAGCTTGTTGGCTCGTGGATGGATTATCTTTGTATTCCTATAAGACTCCCATGCCTCGTCTGTTCTTAATTGGCTTTGGTGAGTAGGGGATGGGTCTCTAGTCTTGGACCATTGGCATGTTCACTTTGACCCATTGCGCGAAAGGGTAAAGAAGAGCCATCTATGGGCTCTGCTCCCGGGTCTTCCTTTCCCACTCTAGAATCGCTCTCTTCTGGAAGGTATTGGAAACACCATAGGGTGCTTTGTGGCTGTGGAAGAGGATTTCATGAACACAAATGAAAAAAGGACGGCGATGATCTTAGTGGAACTAGACATCTCAAAGGGATTGCCGGCCGAAGTCGAGATTCTTTGCCATGAGCGACTGTTCACCCAACAACTTGACTATATTTGCATTCCTTTTAGATGTAGTTGATGCCGGGATACTGGACATCTTCTTCATGATTGTCCTATCTTGTGTTTGGATTTAGTCTCTCCAAGACCACACCATCTCTCCAAGGTTCTTGTGACTCCCCCACCTGTTTCGAAGGTTAATTTAGTAAGCTCACCTACTTCTCTTACAACTACTGCACAAGGTCCCCTTCAAAATGCTTGTTCACTTTTTGAAGATGCTTTTGATCATGATTTAGCCTTATTAGATTCGGTGGATGGTTGTCTTTCTCACCATGCTACCTTGGTGTCTTCTGATCTTTCTCAGCTAGACCACATTACTATTTCTAGTGTTGCAGTGCCCCCTGTATCCCTCCTTTGGTATCCGTAGATTCTATTTTACCTGAACCTTCCTCCTATAAGTCCCCCGACCCTCCTCTTCCTAATGCGGAGGTCTCTCCACCCTCCTTATTTTCGGAATTGGATTTTCCACCTCTTATTAACTCTTACCACATGGCCCTGACTACACCACCTCGTAGCCCCGTTACCTCGCCCTCCTTTGCAGACCCTTCTTTACAAAAATGCCTAAATATCTTCTCTGATAAGACTCCACTTTCTCCCTCGGTCCTGTCCCTAGATTCTATCTATTTCGAGAATGTCACTATCAGGAAAAAAAAAATCCACATGATCTCTCGGCTCCAACCCCTGCGCTGTATACCCCATTATCCACTAGACTTAAAAATGCGGCTCGTCAGCATTCTTCTTCTCCTCACAAGGTCCTTAGAGCTTTGACCCCTCAACAGAGCAGTCCATGATGCGCATCCTCTCCCTAAATGTCTGGGGCTGAGGGGACTTAGCCAAACAAAAAATTCTCTGTCACCTGTTCTCTTCTCTTTCACCTGATGTTGTTCTCCTTCAAGAAACTATGACCAGTTTTTATCCTGCCCTTCTTGCTTTCTATAAGCTTTGTCCTGTATGGGAATTCTATGCGATCAGTTCCATTGGTCTTTCGGGGGGCATTCTCTCTGGGTGGAATCCGAAACTCATCAAGTGTAAAGCCTATCACACTATGGCAGGTATCTTACTTAAGGCCATGATTTGTGGATCTACCTTTCCCCTCTCCATCCTAAATTGTTATGGTCCTTACTAGAATAGAGAAAAAATTTGGAATTCTGTGGCTAGGGGTGGACTTCTTCCATTGCCAAAACTGATCCTTGCGGGTGATCTGAACCTTACATTGAATGTTTCTGAGATTTGGGGCTCTAAGGCTCAACTTGACCCTCTGGGACCTTTTTTCTCTAAGATATTCTCTGATCATCAGCTGGTGGATGTGGCCCCTTCTTGCACTAGACCTACTTGGAGGAATGGAAGGATATGGGAAGAGGGAATATCCAAAAGACTTGATCATTTCCTTCTATCTGACCAACTTGTCAGCCTCCTTTCCAGATATCGGGTTTGGGCTCATAGAAGTGGGATCTCTGACCATTTCCCAGTTCTCTTCGAATGGATGGATCATTCGGTCTCTTGTGCTTACCCCTTCAAATTCGATCAGTTCTGGTTGGACAATGCGTATTTTATTCATATGATTAGAACTGAATGGCCACTTATTTCGTCAAATGCCTTGGAGGATTCCATGGAATATCTCTCTATTAGGCTTCGTCTCCTTAAAGAAAAGGTTAAGTCATGGAATAAACTAGAATCTATTAAGATGAAGGACAAAACAAATTTGGTGGAGGATGAAATTTGCTCTATCGTGAATAATTCAACTTCTGCTATATTAAGTGCTGGTGAGCAGTCCAGATTGGAATCACTTTAAATAGAGCTTAAAGAGATGATGGACCATGAATTAGTTTCTGCTAGATTACAAAGCAAGGTGTCATGGGCAAAACAAGGGGATCCTAATACCAAATTCTTTCATGCTGTGGAATCTACTTGGAAAAACCATAATGCCATTTGGAGTTTGCAAGATGAGGCTGGCAACTTGGTATTTGATGATTAGGGTCTCAAAACTCTGGGGATACAATACTTTAAGAACATTTTTGCTCATGATCACTTAACGAACATTGCAACCCAACTCAAGTTGATCCGAATTTTTCCCTCTTTCATCAGTCGTGAGGAGAGGGAGTCTTGCATTGGTCAAGTTACCCTATCGAAAGTGGAGGCTACACTTAAAACTTTCAAAAAAGACAAGTCTTCAGGTCCTGATGGTTGGCCTGTTGAATTCTAATTGGATTTCTTCGATTTGCTGGGGCCTGATCTTTCTAAAATGGTTGAGACATCCAGGAAGGATGGTCGAGTGGTTCCTTCCATGAACTCTACCTTTATTGCTCTTATCCCCAAAAAAGAACCGCCCATCTCCTTTGCTGAATTTCATCCCATATATCTCTGCAATCTGGTCTATAAGTTGATATCTAAGGTTGCGACTTTAAGGCTTAAACCATTTTTAGACAAATCCATCTCTCCTCAGCAATTTTGTTTTTTAAAGAATCACCAAATCATCGAACCCTTGGCCATTACGCAGGAAGTCCACACTGTCAAAACAAAAAATAGGTGTGCCCTTTTTCTTAAATTAGATTTGACTAAGGCCTTTGATAGGGTCAATTGGACATTCATCAGAGTTATTCTTCCTCAAATTGGGGTTCCAGTAGTTGGTGTGAATTGGATCCTGGGCTATATTTCTTCTGCAAATTTTTCCATCCTTGTTAATGGCTCTCCCTCTCCCTTTTTCACTTCTTCTCGTGGCATTAGGAAGGGATGCCCCTTGTCTCCTCTATTGTTCATTCTGGTTATTGAAGGACTTAGTTTATTGATTAAAGATGATAAAGTCAATGGAAGAATCAGAGGGATCAAGATTTCACCTTAGCTATCCCTCACACATCTACTCTTTGTATATGATGTGATTATGTTCGGAGTGGGGTCCTTTGAGGAATGGATGGCCTTTAAAGTTATATTGGAAACATTTTGTGAGGCATCTGGTATGAGGATTAACTTGGACAAATCGTGCTTTCTCCATAATGACTTGGATGCTGATCTTCTGTGCAGGATCATTGGTCTCCTACCCTACATATTTGAGCATTTAAATAATGGGTTTAAGTACTTGGGATACTTTGTTAAGCCATTGGGATACTTGGTTAGAGACCAACACTGGATTCTTACAAAATTCGAAAAACGAATCCTTCACTAGACCAACCGACTCTTATCACTTGGTGGTCGTCTTGTTCTTATCAATTCTGTGCTATCCAGTCTTCCTGTCTACTGGATGGCTTTGGTCCCGATCCCTCAGTCCATTCTTGACAAGCTGAGACGCATGATATTTTCTTTTCTGTGGGGTTCTTCTTCCAAGAATAAGAAGTTCCATCTTATGGACTGGCACATCTTAGCGCGCTCGACTACCCTGGGTGGATGGGGCATTAAGCATCTATCTTGGTTCAGTCTCTCCTTGAGATTAAAAGCTTCTGGATGGCCATCAATGGCAAAGGTATATGGTTTCAGCTTCTATCTGTTAAATATCTAAAAATATTACCACTGCATTGCTGGCTTCATAAAAAATCATTTTCTCTCCGAAGAGCTTCTGTTATTTGGAAAGGATTTCTCCTTACTATATCTTGGCTTGGTAAAGGGTTAATCTGGAAAGTTGGTAACAGGTCCTCTATATGATTGGGTGTGGATCCCATCATTGGTTTAGGGTCATCCTTTCTCCTCCCACATGATTTGCAGGACTATTTGGAAGATTATGGTATATGTTCTTTGGAACATGCACAGAATCAAACACCACATGTTCAAAACTATTGGTTCTCGGCAGATGACCTGGAAATTTAGGGTGGATGGAAAATTTTATGGGACAACTACATTAGAGGGTTGGAATTTGGAAGGATTCGCCTATCTAATGACTGTGACTCTCTATTATGGACACATAATTATTATGTGGGTCCAGTAACTGTAGCTATGGGTTATGACTGTATTGTTTCCTAGTTTTGTTCTCAGGAACAGGCCTCTGTTCTTGACTCGATATGGAAATTAAATATCCCTCTGAAAATTGGTTGTTTCATTTGGCTTTTGGGAAAGGGTCAGATTCTAACCTGGGATCAATTACAACCCCACGGTTTGCAGGGCCCTAGTAGATGTGTCCTCTATTGTCTGGGTGAAGAGAATATACAACACCTCTTTTTGGACTATCCTTTCACCATTGGTATCCTTGCCTACTTTGTTGCTCGATTTGGGTTTTCCTCTCCTCATTTTGTATCTGTCTCTTCCTTTCTGGAATATTGGTTCAGCCATATCTCAATCTCAACAATTTTCAGATATCTAGCGATTTTCATCTTCTGGTGTATTTGGAATCTCAGGAACAAATGCTTATTTGATAATAAAGTGGCCATAGTTCATGCACTCATCACCTAGATTGATAACCTTATGTTCTTGTATCCAGTACCTCAAAAAAAGCATAAAATTAGGAATATTGGTCTGAGTCCCATTATGAATTACCCTTGTGGCTCTTTTGATGGTGCTGCTGCAGGAAATATTAGTGGTGCTGGATTTGTGATCTATCTCCATGCTGATTACTACATTAGTTTCTCCTTGGGCTGTGGAAGCAACTCAAACACCAGAGATGAATTACTGGCACTTTGGGCTATTTTGAGAGTGAGTAAGTTGATGGGTTTACCCATGCACTTGATATTTGGAGACTCACTTGTTATTATCTCTTGGAGTAACAGACTCGTAACACTAAATGTACCTTCTGTGAATCATTGGTGTGATGATATTCATGCTATGCTGCTATCTTCCCCACATGTGATCTTCAAACATATATAAATAAATCGTGCCATGATGGTCTCTCCAAACAGGCTTTGAAGATGGATATGGGTTTTGGATTCTTTTCTGAATCTTTGGATGGCATGGTCATAGATCATGGTCAATTTATGCTTTTCTAGCATGTGCAGAGCTATATGCTCTTACTCCTTTGGCACATAGTGAATGGTATGTATTTTTTCTTAGTCTGCTTTGCTGTGACTATCAGCCGGTATGTTTTGCTCAGGACTTATCTGTTTTTTGATCACTCTCGATCTCTACTAGCATATTCTGACCTGTTTATCAGGGATGATGAGAAAAGTCTGCAATTGTCAGAATTTGGGCTCTTTCTATATGGACTGTTTGTATGTAGGCTTAGATCTTTTTTGTCTTTGCTTTGATGGGGTTTCTATATGCTTTCTGTGACAGGAATGTGAGGCCAATTTGTATAAGATGTCTTTTGATTCATAAATGAAGACTCAAAGACTGGTATTTTTTCCTCTAAAAAAAAATCATAAAAAGAAGACAAACATTAATATAATAACATAAGTCAACATAAATCTTCATTAAATCCGGATTTATAAGTACCAAGATGGAGCAAATCCCTAGAGGTTCAAATTTTTGAAGGGTGCACAATTTGAAAAAAATTGATAAAATCCCTTAAATTCAAAATATTTTAGGTGAAAATTTTGAGGAAGGGGATCAAATTCCCTTTCCTCAAATTTTGCACCTTAAAAGATTTTGAACTTAAGGGATTAGTCCCTTTCCTCAAATTTCATACTGAACTTAAGGGATTGATCTCTTTCAAATCTTGCACCTAAAATAATTCAAACCTTCAAAAATGAAAAAAACAACACTATGTTAAAATTTATTAAATGTTCATGCCTTCTTAAAACCTTACCAATATCTCAGCTATCCCTTCAATTCCTAGTGTTACTTGGGAATTCCATAACCTAACCAATATATTAGATATCCTTTCAATTCTTAGTGTTACGAACAAATTCCGTAGCTAAAGGAAACGTATGCAAAAGAAGGCTACTCCAAATAGAGTCCAATCTCTATAGAAGGCAAAGAGCCCCAATCCTAGAAAATTTATCATATTTAAATAGATATCAATTATATGTTTTTTATCACTCTAACTATATAATTATTCTAGAAAATGGTTTCAAGTTTAAAATAGTTGATATTAGGTGAGTTAAGTTTTTTTTACATTAATGTTGCATAAAAATTGATTTTCACATTTGATTTATATTAATAAACAATGATAGTAGAATAGAAGTATAATTTCTTCAAAATTAATAAAAATGATAATCCAAAATCTTCTTTACAAAATATTTATAAAAAAAATTCTTCTTTACATCAAGAAATTTACAACTCCATATAATAAAAATGTTATTATATTTATTTATTTTGTTGCATTTATCACATTGATAGTAATAATAATAATAATAATAATAAATCTTTTTACATAAAAGTTAGATATAAAACTATTATGTAGAAAACTAGAAAATAAAAATCTAAAATACAAAAGAATATATATGATGATTATGATGGTGGTTAACCAGACACCAAACTTTGGTCTATCAGACCTAAACAAACATATTATTTAGTTTGTTTTAAAATTGTATTTATATGCTCACAGAGCTTGGACAGAAGCGGCCCGAGCTCATTATAATTTTGACAAGTTAAGAGGCTAAGAAGGTCGGTATTGCAACAAAGATTATAAAACTGAGATCTAATGTGGGTGTACGCAGGGAACTCCAAGAGGAAGTGATTTTCATCCTCAATGTTCATATTCTCACAGAGATGGCAAATCCTTTCCACCCATGGTGTTTTAGGGACTGTCCAACGACCTCTTTCACTATGAAGCTCATGAGAGTTCGTTATTATCTTGGCTATATTAATTTTTTTCTTTGAACTAGTTAAAACATAGAGATACTTTTGATTTTCTAGAGTAGGGTCGATGCATGGGGGCTTCACTTGTTGACCAATATCCTATCACGTTAGTTCATATTGTGGGTTTTAAAATTATAAAAAATTGAACTAATATATTGTAGGTATTGGGGGGATGAGGGGTTTAAGGTGGGGTGGGTAGGGTGGTTTATAAGGATTGAGGTATAAAAAGGGGTGGGGAGGAGGTTTTAAGTAATTGGAAGGGGTTTCAACGAAAAGAGTTTGGGTCAATATCTCTCGAAATTAAGGGTATTCTTTAATATCCCATGATCGCACGTGCTATGTAAGAGGTTCACTAAGTGAAGTCCCCGTGGGTCGATGACCTCTGTATAATATCTTTATTTTCTTTTAGCCTCTAAATCTTTCTCACACCACATTTTATCTTTAAACTTAGAAGTAACAATATTTTTAATGTTATTAGTATTTTGCAATGCAACAGTTTCGTCGATCTCCTAATGGTTCAACCTGGCCCTGGTATCTTTATACCAACCTCGCTTGAGCCTTATGTGATTTTAGTTGGAATTTAAAGCTAGCTTAGGAAGTATATGGTCTCCTATGTTATTGATTTTGTACTTGTTTAACAGGAGCATAGTCATAGCGAGGCTTTCGATAGGGTAAAGACCCACTTCTATAAGGAGAATAGGATAAGGTGTATTGCTTTTAATTTTGAGGTTGTATGTATAAAACGCTTCTGGATTTGCTCAATCTTCCTCTAGGATTCTCTAGAGATGCTGCAACCCCAAACCTCACATCCATAGAAGATAACAGGAGTGACTAAAGTCTCAAAGAGGAGCTTCTTTTTATCCCATATCACAAGGTTTGCTGCTTTACAATTATTTTTGAGACCAAAATAATCTTTCCACCCTCCATTAATCATTTTCTCATATGCTATAGTTCGAGTTGAGTGGGCCTAACGGTTAAGAGCATGTATTTCTTCTTGGGAGTTCGTGGGTTCAAATATAGAGGGGGTAGTGTATGTACACCTCTATAGACTTTAGCGGTTACTGCGCAAAGGGGGTCCCTTGTCGCATAAACAAAAATGTCCCATACACCAAATTGGTGTCTCGCTTGAAGGTAACCTTAAAAATAAATAATTTTTATTATATATATTTAATTTCTTAATTCATTTAAAAAGAATGCAAAATTTAAATACGAATAATTTAAAACAAAGATAAAAAAATAAAAATTATTGAATACCTTTTGTTTATGTTTCTATCAAATTTCCACAACTTACTCTTCTTTTTGTTTATTTTTCTCGTTACAAATAATCAGATTTGAAATCTATTTACAAATTATTTACACTGGTTTCGGTAATAGTTTGTATATTATATTTAGATGAGCTTTCAAAACATTGTTTCAATTGCATAAGTGACTCTATTAGAATATTTCATACCAATTTAGGTCATAGTTGGTAGATAGAGATCATAAGAAGTAATAAATAAACATGTATGTTAAGGTGTTAGTTTAGTATATACTATTAGATGAAATAAGCATGTTAGGTTTTTTTATTAATATAAAGAAAAAATGGATATATCATTACATCAAATAAATATGCATTTTAAAATGTTAGTTTGATATATATCATAAGATAAATAAACATGTTAAGTTTTTTTTGTTTAGCATTATAGAGAAAAAAAAATTGAAGCTTATTGTTCTCATCACTTTCGGACTATCCATATGAAATACCCTTATATATCATTATGGGTAGTAATTTAATATAAGACTTAAGTGGGGTCCAATCGGTGGGGGAAGGTGGTTTTCACCTAGCCCACCAGGGATCCATTCCCACCGAGGCATTGGCCCGCTGTGATAAGGCTCAAAGGATAGGCGCCCCCTGGATAGACTACCGCCCCTTGTCGGGATTGGAGTCGGGATGTCTCGGTCCTTGCTGAGTCACAAGTTTCTGGTATATCCTGGCTTGCGGGCTGCCGGTTTATACCTTAGGGGTTATAGTGGCAGCAGCGGATTTGATCTTGGGCCTGGCCCAGACAAGTTTGACAAGTTACCGATTCCCCTTGAGCTAAAAAAAAATATAAAACTTACCTTAAAACGGCTCATGTGACTTATGAGGAGGACACAATTCTGCTGAATTATATTGGGAAAATGGTCTTGCAAGTTCGGGTGCTTTTTATAATTTTATTAGTGTGTGGTGGTTCTTCACATATGACAACATTTTCTAATTTTTTAAAATAATTTTCTATTTAAATATACATAGTATGTTGTAGTTTTTATAAAATTAATTGAATTTATTTTTTATTTAATTTCAAATTATTAAATTTAATATATAAATTTGACATTTAAAAAATTTATAATTTTTGTTGTTGTTTGGACAAGATATATGCTTACTAGCTAATTGCATGACTATTTTTTTTTTTTTTTTTTTAAAATAATTTTCTATTTAAATATAAATAGTATATTGTAGTTTTTATAAAATTAATTAAATTTATTTTTTATTTAATTTCAAATTATTAAATTTAACATATAAACATAATATTTGAAAAAATTAAATTTTTTGGTTTTTTTACAAGATATATACCCATCATTGCACCTAATTACATTACTAAAAAAAAAAGGTTATTTCATTTTTTAACACTGGCATAAAGTTTGATGTTTATTTTTTTATTAATTAAATATTATGTATTATAAATGTTTTTGTTCTCTTTTGTTGTGAATATAAGGCAACATTAGAATTAGTATAATGATGAAGAATTAGTATAACGATGACATAACAAATTTAAAATAAAAAAAACATTTCATTTTGATGCATGCTATGAATCAAAGCATTTAATGTATCTAGTAATAGTTTAATTCTTTTTAATTTCTTTTTTATGTTGTCTTAATTATTCTCTTTTATTTTGGGATGTAGTTGCATGAATAGTAAATATTTTTAGCCATAAGTTTGGACATGTTTGGAAAATTTATGTGTAACTTTTGGAAAAAATTTATAACTATATATACCACATATCCAATAGCCTAAATATCAATTAAAAATTTGATTAACTCTAAATTTGTAAAACTAACTTTAAGATAAATTGTTACCTCATGTCCTTCCACATAATTGGGGCCTCCACAAGTAGCATGTCCTTACCCATTTGTATGAATTTCATGATCATAGAAGTTCCACCATATCACATATCCCTCTCAACAATTCATGCATTATTTTGATGTTCCAAATATTGTTACAAGCATACCTTACCCTTTGAACCAAATTTTTTTGTAGATAAGTTTGTCTTGAAATATTTTATGGACATTTATTTTACACATGTTTCCTTGCTGGCACTTTCTGCATTTACTTTGGAAACAATAGAGTTTGATCTATATATGCTAAAGTAATGATTATAGGGTGAGTGTAAGCTAATGGTGGTCCCTTTTCAGAGGTTAGATGAAAAAAAATACTTCATCTTACATGGGTATTTTTACATACCTACACAATGAATCTTGGTTCTAGTAGAAAATATGAAATATAGGATTGAATTCCCTTTCCAAATATAGAGATTTTATTTATTGAAAATGTTCACAAATAACTGAATTCTGAGTTTTTTGTAGCATTTGCATTTTATGTTTTCAACAAATGATAAGGTATATGTGTGGATGTTAGTGCAGTTTTTGAGTGTGTGAATAATCAAATCAATATACAAAAAATGGCAAACATGTAGATAACAAACAATACTAGTGCGGTGCTATTTTTCCTTCAATATACAAAAAATGACAAACATGTAGATAGCAAACAATACTAGTGCGGTGCTATTTTTCCAAAATAAAATTAGTACTTTTATATATTTTTAAAAATTATCTAAGTGAGCAACCTTGAAATTAGTAAGCCAAGTGATAGTGGAACTTTTCAAGGTCTTAATATAATGAGGATGGATTGGATTTTTTAGAGTATGTAAAGGTTAGTGTCTAGTAGTGCAACATATGCTTTTTTTTAAATGGTTAAGAAAAGAAAATATTTATGGGATAAACATGATATGTTTTCTAAAAATCCAGCTGCATCTAAAAGGTCCACCAACTTCATGCACTCAACCTTTAAGCAAAAAAATGTCCACCAACTTCATGGACTCAACCTATAATCAGAATAATTAATGGTTTTATAGCCCAATAATTGCTCAATTTCACAAGCTTTGTATCCCAATATCCATGATGAATCTTTTAAAGTGCGTTAGAAGATTTGCAATGGTTTTATAGCCCAATAATTGCTCAATTTCACAAGCTTTGTATCCCAATATCCATGATGAATCTTTTAAAGTGCGTTAGAAGATTTGCCTTTCCATTTTTTTGTCTGTAATATGGAATGATAGATTGAGTCCAATATAGTTTAGAAAATTCTTACATGGTTGATGATTTTGTAGTGGAAGTTGCTATAAAATCTATGATCAAAGTATGACCTTAAGCCCTCAACCCATCTACTTATTTTAATGCAATCCAATTTTACCATATTTTTAGATTAACTTGTTTTTTTTCCATTTTCCTTATTTTTATTATCATTTTATTGCAATTTGCATGCAATCACTAGTGGATATTGGCTGCCCATTAAATCATGTTGTCACAAAAGAACCAATAAATTGTTGGATGCATTCATTATGTGGAGAATGGAATTGCACTACTTTGTGATTACTTTATGAGTTCAACATCAAGCCTTTAAATCCATAGGGATAGAATGCTTCATAAAATTGAGCCACAAATTCAACAAATGAAACATTAATGCATAGTTGCTTTTGATTTATTCCCTTAATAGATTTGATTAAAATAATTTGAAAATGAGTATATATTTATTTATCAATTCCATTAGAGTAGTTAAAACTTCATCCGTCATTGATCCATTTATATATTTTATTATATATTAGTAAACATGTGCAATTTTTAAAGTTTTCTATCAGTTTCACAACTTTCAAAATTCAATTAACCAAGATAGAACATCATATCAAGAGATAGAACATTAAATTCTAATATATGTATGTATTTTATTTTGATTAAATATAATCATAGAATTGTTTTTTATTAAAATTATAAATTAAATGTGAAAATATAATCATAATTATGTTGATAAACAGTTATATATTATCTGAAATTTTAGATTTGCTGGAGATAATCAATAAGATAACCCAAGTGTAACAATTGTATAGTAGTGATTCATTTCATGGTCTTACTATCTTGTTATGCTTAAATACATCTTGATTAAGATTTTTTCATATGAGTTAAAGGGTGGTTAATGAAACTGGGAACAATTTTCTTTTGTTTTTTCATATTAGTTTTTGTCTTTTTTGTTTATTGTTTTGAGTTTATATTAACTCTAACAATGTCGTATGAATAATGGGTATAAAATTATATATTTTAGCATTTGTTTAATAACTGACTATCTTTATAAAACTAACTGGTTGGTTGGTTGCGTCTATCTACATTCATCAGTCACTTTACTTGTGACTGGTTATGCTCATCATACTTATTTTTTTTTGTCTGTGGGAATGCAGGAGCCCACACAATTGGTCGTG
>LPNX010070713.1:270169-286235 GCA_001517045.1 Pseudotsuga menziesii | reverse complement strand
TTCCATTTAAATTGAAAAACAATTTAAATGGTTACCTCTTTGCTCTGACATTGTGACGAGGATGGGTTGCTTTGGAGCGATGGTCGCTGTACCTCGGTCGCGTTCTCTGTCCCTCGGTCGAGCTCTGTCCCTCGGTCGAGCAATTGAAAATGACAAATGGGGCCTCCGCAGCCCCATTTTATAATTTAAAAAAAAAAAGATACCTCGACCGAGGTATGGACCTCGGTCGAGCTATGTACCTTGACCGAGGTACATACCTCGGTCGAGGTATTTATTAACCCTCGGTCGAGGTTTTAATACCTCGACCAAGGGTTAATAAATACCTCGACCAAGGGCTGAAAAATACCTCGGTCGAGGGCTTTATAAAACCTCGGTCGAGGTTTTAATACCTCGGTCGAGGGTTTATAAAGCCCTCGACTAAGGTACATTTTTTTGTTTTTGGCAAGATGCGCTTGCCAAAAAGTGTTACCCAGGTCCGTGGATTCACCCCTAAACTAGAACATTAGGTCGGCTACTGAAAAGTCGTGTCAGTTCACCAAACCAAAAGGTAGTTATTTTGTAACTGTCTGTAAATTGTATATATTAGGATGTTGAGCCAAACGAGAACTCAATTCAGTTCTCTGCATTGTATGGACTCATAATAATATAATCTGTTTGATCCTATATGTTGTTGTCTCTTGTCTCTGTTCTATATTTATGTATGTTTTAGTATGTATTATTGGTAACCTTATGTGATCTGTGAGATTACAACATTGGTTCCATTGCCGGTAGTACATGACTGAAATATATGCTCGCATATGATAGTAGAGCAGGAGATTAAGGACTAGTGGGAACGTAAAATTGCAAACTATTTGAAAAATTACGCATGAAGGAACAAATTAACAGCTGCTGAAGCAAAAGAAATATTTTTCACAGAGACACATGAAAATTTTGTCGAATCAGTGCCCCAACTCTTGAAGCAACTCCTGGATGAGAAAGCCGGACGCAACTAAAGAACAACAATTGTTGGAAAAACTGATCTGAGGAGGACGAACAAATTTTTCAGAGTGGTTTGAGAAAATCGTCGATGATTTCTGTGAGGAACAGGTAGTCGAAGACAAAACTTTCGTGGAAACTGTCAGAAAGAAATTTTACACAGACTTCATCGAAAAATTTTTGTGTTCCCTACTAACCTTGCTGTTCAAATTCTTGATCGACAAAGGAGTAGCACATATCGTCAAACCTTGTCCATCACTTCATGAACAACCAACAAACTCTAACTGGGTGGAGAAGCAGAGGAAGTGGGAAAAATTCATTGCCGAAAGGAAGTGAGAATACCTCCTAAGCAAATAGACCGAACTATCCGGGCTTTCTAAAAGCGTCGGGTAGGCTATGGGGGGGTAGCTGGTCATGTGTCGAAGGTAGAGCATAGTGGATCCTAGTCGACTAGAATCCAATATCAGTCACCAGTAATGAGAAGTCGGTCGAAGAGGACCTCAAGAGAATAGTATCCTACGAAAGTATGTTAGACATTCAGAAGAGCGAAAGGGGTGAAAGACACCAGAGAAGGGAAGCAAGATGTGAAAGAGCCTTAGAGCTGTACAGAGGACAAAACCCTAGGGAGAATGACCAGGAAGAGAATCCGCCAGAGTCGGGTCATGACCGACATGAAGAGGGCATGGAGCAAGAAGCGTCCCCTATGGAGGAAGAAGTGTGGATAGAGAAACTAGAAGCTCTCCAATTAAGAGCTCCCAGTGAAGGAACAACCCTTTCCCCATTGAATCCGCATACTCGAATACAGAATATTGTTGAAGACGACCTCCGACTACGAGCTGGTGACTTCACTATATGGAGCCGACTAGGCGACGAAATGAACCCTGGACGACATCTTATTATACGTCGACCGGTGGAAGGGAACTGGGTGACATTTCAAGCGACAGCCTCCCTCCGAAGTATCCACTTGCTCTTGTTGACACATGAAGGAGCGCCCCCCCCACCAAATACATCTTTAGAAGAAATCGAACAATCAGACCTATGAACAAAAAGTTGCAGTGGACCATCGACAGCAGAAGTCGACATCAACCAACTACAAGTCGATGAAGACTCGACGACCAACGGGAGCGCAAGTTTCATCGACCAAAATTCCGCAGGCATGACTACATCAATAACCCCACCACCTTCACCACCACCCCCACCTCCACCACCGCCAACTTTTGAGAGCAGTGAAAGTGATTCAGACATGGGTCACGGATCGTCTCACATTCCTCTTTATGAGGGAGATGAAAACCCCCGAAAACATTGGTTCATCTGCGAGTCGACCTGGGAAGCCAACCGGGTTACAGATGAAGATCGAAAAATGGCACAGTTCACAGGAGCCTTAAGGAAAAGGGCACTGACGTGGTACATGAACTTTTCAAAAAGACAACCCAGAGTGACAAAAGCCGAGATTAAGGTGCAATTCCTGTCATTCTTTAAGACGCCAGACACTAAGCACCTGGCCCCGAAGAAACTCAAAACCACTTCACAGAAGCCAGGGGAATCCGTCCGCGACTACGACAAGTGGTGGAAAGATTTACTGAGCCAATTGGATTACGTTATTGATGAACAATTACTAATTCAATGGTTTCTTGTAGGACTATCACAAAAATTATGTCGACACATTAGTCTGGAGACGTTCGAAACGTATGAGGATGTGCTAACAAAAGCTCTTCAGGTTGAAATGGACAAGGATATACCCGCGTACCCCATGAACCACAGATTGCAACAACAACTCAAGAATGTACAGAAGTCTCTGAAGGAGCTCAACCTCAAGAATCAGGAGATCTGGTGCACCAAGTGCTCAATAAATGGCCACTCAAAAGATAACTGTCGACACGAATATAGCTGACAAGATGTCCAATTTGTACAGACCAAATCCTTTTGTGACATTTTCCAGGAACACAGAGACCACTCTACAGTAGAATGCCCGTTTAACATGAAAAATGACAAGTCTTCCTGGTGCTCCATCTGCGAAACCAAAATTCACAACATCGCCAACTGTTAGTTAAACCTAAAGAACTGACAAAACTATCACACGATATACCAAACAAATGTAGTAGCGCAACATAACGAGCAAAACAATCCACCAAATGATCAAAACGAAAAAAGATACGACGACCGACGATATGAGTGCCAGTACGATAATCGACGCCAAGGTTATGGAGGAAGAGTTCGATTCCCTGGGAATCGTGACATACGACTGCATCAACCCACCCAATGCTTCATATGTTACAAAGAAGGTCACCAATATGCAAACTGTCCATACAAGGATAGGACTGATCTTAAATTCTGTACCCACTATGGAGTAGGCAATCACTCGCTCGAGGATTGTCCTACTATGTTAGAGAAAATTAATACCAAGAAAAATGTTAATGTCTTGTCTTGTGTGCAAAAGCATGATGTAATAACTACTAAAAATTTACATATTCTAACTCGACAAGGCACCAAAATAGGACCTGATAACCCCAGAATTAGTAAGATTAAAGACACAAATGTTTATCCTGACCCTATGAAGGAAAAACAAACATATCAAGAAGCAACTCACACATTTCAAGACATTACTCGACAAGAAGACTTCGTTAACAGTCGCCACCACATAATAAATCAGCTAATCCAACTTGTTCAAATAGACAAATTAGTATCACAGTTCATAGACTTGTTACATGAAATAAAAGGTACCAACCCTGGAAAACAAACAAAAAACATCTGTAGCTTAAACCAAAAATACAAAAGTGATGCCGACCCACTTGTCGACCTGGAAATCGAAGGTTACCACATCCGACAAGTAGTGCTCGACTTCGGGTCACAAGTGAATATCATGACTCGGGATACTTGGGAACAGATGGGCAGACCTCGACTCTACGAGTCAGGAATTTACCTGAAACTCATCGACCAAGGCCTAATCGAACCCATTGGATTATGGAAAAATGTCTACATGACCATCAGAGGAATCTCGACCAAGGTTGATTTTGAAATTATTGACCCAAAAGAAGGATCTAGCTCCTTCCTAGCACTAGTCGGTTGACCTTGGGGAAGAAAGATGAAAGCATCCATCTCCTTAGATAAGGAATGAATCAAATTAAAAGGAAATGGTCAAAAATTCATTGTACCCATTCATCCATCCCAAGGAGAACCTTGGACTGAACCAATTGATGAGGAAGTCGATGTCAGACAACTTTACTAGATCCACAACAATACAGAATACACAGAACCAAACATCCATGGAGAACTTAACTTAGTCAACCAAGACTCAATTGGTTATAACTCAAATGCCGAATTGTATGACTGGGAAATGGAAAATTACGAAACACAAGCAAGAGGGTGCTAGACTATACAAAAAGTACAAAAAAAACCCACCCGATAGTGCTTCATAGTATCAATTATCCCCAAAGTCTTTGAAAAGGAAATAAGGGAATGCCCTACCCTACAACCAACCAACTTAAATACTACCCAACTACCAAGGTATAAAGAGAGGGAGTCACCAGTCATGCATGTCGAACAAGTATCTAAAAATATTGGTGAACATGGCCGACTTCAAAGCTTAGTTGAAATGTTTACAGGTCAAGCAGCTAGATGGTGGGACACCCATCAGATAAAACTACAGACCTGGACAACTGCTTCGACTTTCTTTGTCGAGCGGTTTGGTGGAAAGAATTTAACCCAGCAAGCCCAGATCCCTATCTTTACCCGAGGTCAGAACCTAGAAGAACATATCAAGACTTGTGAAATGGAGTGGAGAAGACTTGGATACAAGGACGAGGGAGCCTGGCTACATTTGTTCCCTTCAACCCTAGCTGACTTGCCAAATAAATGGTATAAGATGGAGGAAGCTAGAGGTGAAAACTTATTTTGGCATGAACTCAGGGAAAATTTTATTAAAGACTTCAATTTCATACCTCAAAATGAAAATTTGGTTGAGACAGCACAGCAAATCAAACAGTTTATCCAACCGACCGAAAAACAACCCTCCCAAAACCATCGACAGATCAAGGACTTTAACAATCGACAAACAACGTTAAAACCGCACTTGACCCATTTACAATTAGAAAATGAAAACATAGAAGGCAAGAGCTTCAGATGGAAATCCAACCACGTTGAAACAACAAAACCTATCCCCTCGATCCTGAAAGTCGCGACAACCGCCAAACATGATATTGACAGAATGACTGCAGCCGACTTCCCTGCCACATTCTCATAGTTCAAAGAAGGAAATCGGCTGATCAATGACACTAAAGCACTAGAGTGGATAGATGCCAAAGTGAAAACTAAAAAGGTCGACATTTCAAATGACGATCGACCAAAACTAGCAAAAAATGGTGACTACTGGGACGCCCAACAAACCACCGAAATAGTGAACTTACTAAGAGAGTTCCAAGACATATTTGCTAGGGACTATAAAGACTTAAAAGGCTTAGTCCAAGAAATGGGAGAAATTAAAATTGATACTAAACCTGATGTTTGACCTATTAAGAAACGACCTTACAAACTGGCTCACAAATACAAGGAAATAGTTAAAAAGGAAATTGATAACATGTTAGCAGCAGGGATTATTTACCCTATCGACCAGTCGGAATGGGCAAGTCCAATGGTCGTACAGCCGAAGAAACATGACCCGACAAGGTTAAGAATTTGTGTCGACTTTAGGGAGCTCAACAAAGTAACACTGACAGACCCATTCCCAACCCCTTATGCTGATGAAATCTTGAATGAAGTTGCAGGCCATGAATGCTATTCATTTACAAATGGATTCTCAGGCTATAACCAAGTACCAATAGCTAAAGAGGATCAAAAGAAGACAACATTTGTGTGTGAATTTGGTTCCTTTGCTTACAGAGTTATGCCTTTTGGTTTAAAGAATGCACCTGCAGTGTTTTCTCGAATTGTTGTCAAGACATTCCAAGAATACATATATAAGACCATGGCAGTATACTTCAATGATTGGACAATATACTCCCCCTTAAAATACCACTGCAAATGGCTCAAACTTATGCTGGAGAGATGTCGACAGATTCAACTCTCCCTGAACATTAAGAAATGTATATTTATGACTCCCATAGGCATACTCTTAGGGAATATTGTCTGTAAAGATGGTATCAAGGTTGACTTTGCAAAAATTAAAATTATCCTCGACTTGAAACAACCAGTATACCCCAAACAAGTCAGGGTGTTACTTGGCCATACAGGCTATTATCGAAAATTCATAAGGCACTATTCCGATATGACCTACCCTCTCGAAGAGCTACTAAAGGAATATCAAGAGTTTAAGTGGACAGAGGAATGCCACATCTCTTTCGAAAAACTGAAAAGAAAACTAGTCGAAGCCCCCATCTTAAAATTTCCAAACTGGTCGACCAAATTCCATGTGCATATCGATGCATCAGGAATAGCAATCGGAGCAATCCTAACTCAACCAAGGGATGATGGAATAGATTACCCTATAGTTTACAGAAGTTAGAAATTAAATAAGGATGAAAGAAACTATTCGACAACAGAGAGAGAAGCCCTAGGTATGGTCTTTGCCCTCCAAAAGTATCGATATTACCTTTTATCCAACCCCTTCACATTCTATACCGACCATCAAGCCCTGAAGTACCTTGTCAATAAACCACTCCATCATGGGAGGATTTTTCGATGGCTACTTCTCTTCCAAGAATTTGAATTCGTAGTCATTGTCTGACCAGGAAAGCTAAATGTCAGGCCCGCCCATCTATCCCGCATAGACACAGGAGAGGAACCGACAGGAGTCGACGACGACTTACCAGATGCACAGTTATTTCGCATAGAAGCAGTGCCAGCAGAACTAGAAGAAATAGCTCATTTCTTAGAAACTGGACAGGCACCAGAGGGTATGAATACCAAGAAAAAACAAATCTTAGCTATGAAGGCTACACCCTACAGCCTCATCAATGTATTTTTATACAAAATGGGATTAGACGACATGCTCAAAAGGTGTGTACTTGAACATGAGCGAGACCAAATCATGCATGAATCCCACTATGGACCTACAGGAGGACATTTCCAAGCAGACACAACTGCAAAGAAAATCCAACAGTCAGGATTATGGTGGCTGACGCTCCATAGAGATTGCAAAAGTTTTGTTAGTCGATGTGACAGATGTCAACGACTTGGTCGACCTCTGCTGAGCATAGAAATGCCCTTGATATCAGTAAACCCCAGTCTCACATTTGAAATCTGGGCTATAGACTTGATAGGACCATTCCCTATCCCAGCCAAAAGATCAGGTGCAAGATATATTATCACTGCAGTAGAATACGTCACTAAATGGGCAGAAGCTGAACCCGTCGAGACATTTTTGAGTGAGGTAGTTGCTAAATTTATCTATGAAAACATCATCACTAGATTCGGATGCCCACTAACATTGATTAGCGACCAGGGGACACACTTTATCAATAAAAATATCAAAAACTTGACCGACCAATTCCACATCGACCACCGACGGAGTACAGCATATCACCCTCAGTTGAATGGCGTGATTGAAGCTTTCAATAAAACATTAACAAAAGGGTTAACCAAAATATGCAATACTGACAAGGACAACTGGGACGAGAAAATCCCTGTAGTCTTATGGGCGTACAGGACAACCTATTAATGGTCGACTGACCAAACTCCCTTTCGACTAGTCTACGGACAAGAAGCAGTCGTTCCACTACATTTCCGACAGCAAACACCTATTATTGCACAACTACTACATGTCGATGTCGAACATGCAAGAAAGGACCGACTCTTTCAACTCAGTAAGATGGAGGAACACAGACTCATGGTTATACAACAACAAGAAATTCAGAAGCAACAACAGAAAGCATGGCATGACCACAACATCAAAAACAAAAACCTGTCGGTCGGTGACCTTGCCTTACTTTATAATAGTCGAGTGAAAGGAAAACCCAAGAAGCTCCACACAGAATGGATGGGACCTTACGTTGTCGAAGAGATACATCCCAATGGTTCAGTCCGACTAAGGACAATGCAGGGCCTAGTATTTCAGAAGCTTGTTAATGGAGCCCGACTCAAACGTTACAAAAACTGCAAAAAAAAAAATCATATAACGACCATAACCGGCAACAAAAATCCATAAAAAGCTCAAAACTCCAAAAACTAAAATAATACTGCAGACACAACACCATGACAGGAAACCGACACTTCGACAACCGACATCATGACCTTCGACCATCTTCATCGACCATTCCTGTCGACCAGTTTCCACACCAACACCAGTCGACAACCTCGATAGTCCCATTGCCCATTTATGACCACGAGCACCGAAAGCAATTCACCATTAGTTCACACTCGCGTATTACAACTGGAACGTCAAGTTCGCCATTAATACATCCATCACCGCACACAACCACACTAGTGCCTATAAATACTGGATCACCAAAGGTTCATTCACTGCACCATTTACACATAGAGCATTCGAACACTCAGTCAACCAAAAACCAAGAACCCTGTAGTAACCTCGACCAAGTAGACATAATGGCCCCCAAACAAACCAGAGCATCGACCAAGGCGAAAGAGATACAGGCTGCGGATACACCCTTGGTTTGCAGGTTGAAAAACATAAAAAGTGCCAAAGTGCAGGAGGGCCCATGGCAGAAACTATGGGCCGAGATTCAAGAATGGCCCTTTGTTGCCAAGAAAATGACTCAAGCAGCCGAAAAATTCCGACGCAGCACCATCTTTGGATATGCCAATGCACCTTTGATGGCAAGCTTTGGTGGGACAAAAGAAGCTGCTGTAAAATTCATTATCAGCCGATACCATAACAGTCAATTCTACTTTAATGAGCCCATCAACATTTCTGGGGATGTCATCTCCAAACTCACTAGCATGTCTAATAAAGGAGACTCTGTACCAGTCGGAATCAAGGAAGGACTAGTCAAAGAGCTTACGAGATCATCTTCTGGGAAAAACTCAAAAGGGTTGATGATCGGGTAAATTGCAACTCGAACGCCACAGATTGTGGCCAAAATCATCACCATCACACTCACATTAGTAGGTCGAGGTAGGGACCTCAAGTTGGAAATGCTGGAGGCCATTGACACTATTGCCACCAACGGTCGAATCTATGTTCTTGTCTCTTGTCTCTGTTCTATATTTATGTATGTTTTAGTATGTATTATTGGTAACCTTATGTGATCTGTGAGATTACAACAGATTTAAAGAACACCATCAAAAGCAAACTTGGTCTTATAGACCCATCGACACTTCACAACATTCTTTCCTTGCGGTAGAGGAATAGATTCCCGAGTTTGATTCTTCTTCAAAGAATAAGTTATAGTAGCATTATAATTTTCCCATTTAGGAGCTCCCTTTGCATCAACATAAGTTTCAATATAATAGGTTTCAAGAACACATTCCATCACTGCAACACTACCATGTTTTTTTTTATTGTGAGTCTATCAACCAATACTAGCATCTCCAACATCACGTCCAGTAGCTTCAATTACTTTAGGAACCCATCAAGGTAGACAAGTTGGTGTTGATTCTGGTCAGTGTTTGTTGTTCGAAATAACATGTTTTTCACCATTCTCAGTCAATGTAGACCAACTATCAGCTAAATCAAGAGTAGAGTTCATCAGTCTAATTGAAGATCCAAGGATGGGTACAATCGATATAGATTATTTAGTAATATCAAAAGGATCTCTATATAATAGACTATAAGAGGAGTTAAAAAACTTATTACTTGAAATATTCTCTTCAAATATTTCATTTTTTCTCAAAATGGTATGTTGTTTAAAGAGGTCAAAAAATCAATAGGCTTTTGATTCATCAAAATAACCCATCATGATGCAAGCATGACTCTTTGCATCCAATTTATTCTTACAATTATCACTAATATGCACCCAAGTAACACATCCAAAGGTTAGGAGACTGTTTGAATAGTAAACATCTTCCCAAAATTTAGTTAGAAGGTCTTTGGTCTATAGTAGGCACTGAGCCATTTTCACCAAAGTCCTATTGTTTCTCTCTACGATTCCATTCTGCTAATGGCTATGATGGATAAATATATGATAAGAAATGCGATTTTTCAAGAGATATTATTCAAACTATCAACTCACATATTCTCCACCATTGTATGATCTCAAACATTTGATAGGTCATCCACATTGCTTCTTAGCCAATGCCCTAAATTCCTTGAATATTTCAAAGACATGACTCTTATTCTTCAAGGAATATACCCAAGAAAATATAAAGAAATCATCAATGAAGGTAAAAATATACTTACCACAGGCTAATGAGGGTTTGTTCATGTAACATATATCACTGTGAACACGTTCCATTCGATCATGTGCTCACCATGCTTTCTAGAAATCAAAGAGTGTCTAATGATGTTTTCCAATAACACATCTCTTAGGATTATAATCCTCCCTTGTCCAATTTGGTCAATTATGTCTAAATCAAAAGTCCTTTCAGTCTATTTTTAGTCACTAGCACCATTGGGTCCACTTGGCCTAATTGGGGCACATGTACCAGTTACTAAAGTGTGGGGAGCACTAATTGAGGCCAACTGCCATTGATTGCACTTGCATGCATCAGTTTAGGAGCTGCCTAGATAAATCCCTACAAATTAGGACCCACTGGGAGTGCCGACACCAACCTCCATTAGTTGAGTTCAGTTGGTGACTAGTCAATCTCAGTTAGGAGTCAGTTACATTCAGTTCTAGTCTGTTACATTCAGTTCTACTTAGTTAGCACTAGGTTTGCATGGCTGCATGTAGGTGAGGTGCATTTACTCACCTACCTCAGTCATTAGACTAGTTAACACTGAATTAGACACTTGAGTTTGGATTTTGAACTTCGATGAACTTCGATAATGATTTAGACAAGGTCAGTTAACAATTCAATCAAGTAGAGTTAATCCAATTCAAATTTCCTCACATGGATTCAAATTGCATGAGGCTATTTAGCCATTGTACTTCATTTTAATTAATTATCTAATTACTTTTGATTAATGAAAGCATTCACAGTTATAAGCAATTTTTGCACTATTTTGTTCTTCAATTTCTAAGTAAAATTGTGTGATCTATCTTGTGAATTGTGTGTTGGTCCATAGATCTATGTGCTCAATTTAATATGGTATCAGAGCCTCGACATGACAAGGAACTTCTCCTACTATAGATTCATACTTGGATCAAAAATTTTTTTGAGCAAAATTGTTCCTTTTAGTATTGCACTAGAAGCGGAGAATTTACCACTTATGTATTCAATTTTAGAAAAATTTAGACTCATAGGATACACTGACAGTGACAATGGAGGCAACACAGATGACAGGAAAAGCACATCTAGGTACACATTTCATTTTGGTACAGGTTTTGTGTCATGGGATTCGAAGAAACAACCCATAGTGACTCTATATTCAGCAGAAACAGATTATGTTGTAGCTATAGGCGTTGCATGTCAAGTCGTTTGGATGAGAAGAATGTTAAAAGACTTGTTGTAGAACTAACAAGAAACAACAACTATTTTCCGTGACAACAATTCATCCATTTCCTTATCAAAGAATCATGTGTTTCACAAGAAAACCAAACACATCGATACAAGGTATCATTTTATAAGAGAGTTGGTGAACAACAAAGAAATTTGTTTAGAATTTTGCACGTCTGAAAATCAGCTTGCAGACATCTGTACACAACCATTGGAAAGGGATACATTCTAGTATCTCTGAAGTTATTTGGGAATGACAAGTTCTGCATAGTGAACTCTGTCATGAACAGAGCATGTTTATGCTCTGAAACATTTTGTAATATTTTTGTTTTAAATTTTGATCTTCTCATAATTAAGGGGGAGTGTTGGAAATATTAATTACTTGCTGATCCGATAAGCACATCATCTGACTCTATCAAAGTCTGTAGTAGGTCAGAAACTGTCAGATTGTCTAATAGGATAAAGAGCTCAGATCTCTCGTATATAAGACAATATAATTTAGTTACTGAAGCTAAGTTTCTAGGTAGAGAGTAATTACAATGTTTAATGTTAAGTTGACAGTGTCATAGAGAAGCATTTTTAAGTCAGTAGAATTTTCCTATATAAAGGATATTGTAAATCTAAAATAGATAGACAAACAAAATAGAACAAAGAAGAGAAGTGTGGAGAAGAAGAAGAAATACTCTGTCAAAATTTTGAAGCTTAAGCTTCTGTGTTTTGTAAGTGTTGAAGAGCCAAGCTCTGTAACAGGTGAAACATCCTAGTAAATTCCAAGTTTGTATTTACGGTTGTAAGTTTTGTTATGCTGTCACAAGAAATATAAATCCATAAGTTTATGGTTGAATGAATGTTTTAGTTAGATGCATATCTTCTCCATACTTACCAGATTTAATATTATTTACATTTACTGTGAGTGAAAGACACAAAGAATTCATTTTTATTTCACTGCCTAAAATTCCAATTTTTATACACATAAGGGTTCGACACAAATCTAATATTGAGTTATATAATATTGCAAGTGAGTTGCAATATAGTCGTGTTGCAGTTTAATACTAGGTTACTGCAGTGAAAATGGTTTTTCATATTTCTAAGTCCTTAGACTGGGAAATATAAATTTGTAGTGTCTAAGTGAAAACTTGGTCGCACATGAGTTGGTCACAACCTAATTCATGTCTCAGTAAAAGTCGATCAAGGACAAAGTAAGTCCGTCGAAGTAAAGTGAGTCATGTGAAAATTTAGTTGTTGCAACATAGTAACTTTGTCGTAGTAATTCCGTCGAAGGTAATTGCGTTGCAAGATTTTTTAAAAGTGAAAAGGGGAAAACAAAAGGTTGTGTTGAGCGCTAACTCAAGTTAATTGCAATGGCCATGATTTTTCCAGAGAGTAACCTTCACCTCTATCCTCTTCCCAACATGCTATTGGATTGATGGTGGCAGGAAGGTTACTAGATGGACGGTTCTTCATAGTGGCTATCCTCCCTCATCTTTCTTATTTGAAACTATGTGTTCGGGGTTTGAAAATGGGTCGAGGTATCTGCAGTATGTTTTATTTCTCACCATGTGTTTGCTTATTTTCGTTTGGTTTGGGGGTTTTCCGTCTAGTTCGTGAGCAGCTATAGCACTTTTCCACTTTATGCACTTGTCACTCAGATAGGAACAAATTTCAAGCCAACATTGATTTCACCACAAACCAGAGAAAGTATTCATGGGTGGGGAAAAGAAGTGAAGAAATGATAGAAGTTAGGGGTTACACAATGAAAGACGATTCAACTCTAAGAAACCAGGAAAGAAGCACCACAGACTCTAAAAAAGGTAATTTGAAAATATCTTTTGATGGACGCCACATGGATAGTCCCAATACTGATGAAGATCACATTCAGAATTATTATCATAGTATGAATGTTTCATGTGAGATTGAGACACAGAATGAGGCTTTGACAACCACAAAATCCAATGAGCATCCTCTTCTTGGCACTGCTTCTCAATATCGAAGTGTATCATATGTGTCTCCACATGACATTAGATAAAAGTTTGGTAACTTCATCAAATTCGTTACAAAACCACAACTGAAATAATAGCCACTTGTTCTGAATTTCTATGTTAAATGAATGCAATTAGCACTCCATAATTTCTTCTCTATTTTAACATCCTATTTATATTGTGGGAGGAAAATATTACAGTGATGGAGAGAGTTAAGCATTTCCCAGCATTCATTAGGCATAGAGGGTAATCCGTGAGGATGAATTGTATTGAGAGTGAGCCTATTGACCCCCTAACCCATGGCTGGTTATGAGGTTATCTCTCTTGCTAGCTATAATTATGTGTAGAGGTGTATATAGGCCACCAGATGAAGAAATATTATGTATTTTGGGGTTTTCCATGGATAGATACTTGGAAGGGTTGAATGATTTTTTTTGGTGATCCTATTTACCCACCTACAGTCTGCGTGTAAGTGAACAACTGCCCTGTTGTTTGTTCTTTTTGTAAATAGATAAAATTTTAAAAAATACAAAAAACAATTTAGCAATAATAATAAAACGGTTTCATAAATAAATAAATTTATTTGCTTTTATTATAACAACATACAAATTAAAAACTTATATATATATATATATATATATGTGTGTGTGTGTGTGTTCATTGGGCGTAGCTTGGGTGGTTGGGAGATTTTGTTATTGCGCTCCCCACTCGGGTTCGAATCTTGTCAGGGACATTTGCTCCTTGGGAGCCCTTGTATGTAATGAAATATTAGGCTGGTGAGCTGTTTATCGTGATTAATGATGCCCAAGTTCATGTATACTTGCCTAGTGAGTATAAGATATTTTCCTAAGTGGATGTAGCCATGGTGTAAAATCGGGCTTCCATGGTGAACCACTTTATACATATATATATATAAACAAAAATCATAAAAATTACAAATATCAAATGAACCTCGATTCTTCTCAAAACCAAAAATTTCATGCTTTGACATGTGTTTACACTAACTTGTTTTTTCAAGTCACTTAAAATAGGTTTTGTTAAAGAGGATTGCTTAAGATACGTCACTGCTTTCATGTATAAAATGCATTTCATTCATTTTCTTTGACTTGGCTTGTTAAGCATATATTTTCCTGTATTTTTCAATGCTCTCACAATTTTGTTGCAGGAAAATGTTAAGCTTTTACATGATCAAAGACAATCGAATTACATGTAGAAGTGATTTCAAGAATCACGAAAACATTTTTAGAAAAAATGTTCCATTGAAAAATTGAAAGAGTTGAGTTTCCATTGTGTATGTCACGTCATTTGTTGCCGCAAAGAAATTTTTCAAAAACCATTCACATCATGACATGATCATTTACCCTTCCTCTTTCAAGGTCCCCCGTCATCCATGTTTAAGTCTACTTGGTCATTTCCTATGTAGTCGGCATAAAATATTTTATCCATCACTACTATCTTATGACTTCATGTATGTTTAATTTTTTGAATTACCTACATTTTTCCTTATTTTCACTCATCTTTTGCCTCATACTTGAGTCTTCTTTTAAATAATTTTAAAACTCCCAAAATGTGAAAAATCAACGAGCATAAACTAACTAGGGCTCAAAAAATCCACTAGTATGTGTTCACTATTTTACCAAAATGGTTTTTTTGCAAATTTTTGTATTTGCACTCGTGTTGGATGATGTGGGATTCCTTAAGGCCCACCTTCCAACAAGCCTCACTACACCGACATCAACACTATATCTGAAGATGAGGCTAGAGATTATTGTAGTACCTTGGAATCTGCATGAGTTAGTTGCAGATTTATTCGCTAACAATCATGGGAATGTATCGCCGTCTCTTGATTGATAGATCTTACAAGTGACTCGACATCAAGACATCTATTCGTACCTGATAATATGTACTATTGGTACCTTGAGGCCTGTTGAAATCAATGGTGGGTCATCTCGCATTGGTTAACATCATGCATTAATGGACGGTAATCCAATGAATTCTTTCTATGTTCGACCTCAATACATCCATTCACACAAGAAAAAATTGTACCATGGGTAAGATTTGAAGCAGTTGCAGATTATGTGATTTTTGGTTGATCGTTTTTTCTTAGGAATAAAATAGAGATAGGTTCAAGGATAGTCAAAGGTTAGTTTTCTTAAAGAACGAGAATTTTTCTGTACCTCGGTAGATTTTTATACTTGCCTAGTTTCAGTGGTTTCCAGTACAGAGCTTGAAGCTCGACAGTTGGCTAGTTACCACCTTGCTTATCTTTTCTTCACTACAATTATTTTTTCATCAATATTCTTGCACATTTATGTTACTTTTTCTTTTCAGTACCAGGGAGTACCACAGTTCCACTTTCAACTTTGAGTTCTTGAAACCTTCAACCTAGTAGCAGTTCAGATATTTTACTTCACAGTCCATGATTCGACAACCGTATCAGCTACATTGATCTTGCATAGTCCATCAAATTTTTGGGTAAGTGAAGGTATGTTGTTTTCTAATCTTTAACCATGTCATTCCTTAAATGCTAGAAAATGAATGAATTTGAAAAATTCCCTCACCATGTTACATTATCTTACTCATTTTCATAAAATTAACACATCTTCAGTTGGGGGGCTGGGGGG